>JAFNJT010000096.1:0-37272 GCA_019649525.1 Hanseniaspora lindneri | reverse complement strand
AATGTATATAACTAATGTATACTACCGACAGCGTTCAACACCATAATCATAAATCATATCAACTTCCCCTACAACATCCCACACGAAGAATTTGTATCGGGATTAGTCAAATCATTTTTATCTTTAGATTCTGAAGGTAGAGTTTTGAGGTTCGATTCCTTGTCCAAGGTTATGGGACCAAACACCAGAATTGGATGGGTCACAGGACAAAAAAATCTGTTGTACCACTTGCTGAGATTCCACGAAGTTTCTATCCAATCTCCGTCAGGATTTTCACAAGCCATTGTTGCAAAGACACTAAATGAATGGGGCCAGGGTGGTTTCTTAGACTGGCTGATCGGAATTAGAAGAGAGTACACTATCAAGAGAGATTTCTGTATTGACTCTTTGTACAAGCACATTCCTAAGAGACTGCTAGACAGCAAGACTGTTACCGTTAATCCTCCAATCGCTGGTATGTTTTTCACCATTGATATAAACCCAGCAGCACATCCAGACTTTGAAAGCAAGTATGAAAAGAACGCTAAACTGGTTGAGCAGCACATCTACGAAACTATCATCAAGGAAGGTGTTTTAATGGTTCCTGGTGCTTGGTTTGAAGCCAAGGATTACACTGTCGCTGACAAGGGCGGAGTGGAACCACCAAAGAAAGAGATTTTCTTTAGAGGAACCTATGCAGCTGTTGGATTGGAAAAGTTGGATGAGGGAATCAAAAGATTTGCTAAGGTTCTGGACGCTGAATTCCCATAGAGACGTTGCTGTTTTTTTTATGTAAAGCTTTTAAGTAAAGTATAATAAGATTTTTTGAGTAAATGCAGGCGCTGGATGTGCCCAGGTTTGTTTTAAATCTACGCAAAGAAGCAAACAGCATTAGCTGTGGATTGTTTAAAGCTTTAATCACGGAGCAATCAACATTAGCTGTGGATTGTTTCTACACAAACTAGTGACAAAAACTAGGTTGCAGGGTCCTTTTTTGAATAAAGCCAAACCAGAGGTTTAATGATTTTTTAAACAAACCAGACATTTAATGATTTTTAAACAAACTAGTCGTTTAAGGATTTACCAAAACAAACCTGACGTTTACGGACTTAAGCGCAATAAGAGAATATGTTCATCATTAGGTCATTAAGTTAGTTGAAATATATACACATGCAACGTGACTGTGCTCAAACAGCACTCGCACTTATCAAAGTAAGCTGCACGCATCCGGGAGATGAGCTTTACACAGATGGCTCTTTGTCTTCGATCTGAGTGTCGTTTGCTTTTTTCTCCAAAGAGTGGCTCGACACTGTTTCAACCAATCTTATGTCATCGTCAGAATACTCATATTCACCGCCCTCCTTTGAGGTCACGGTTTGCAAACCTTCCTTTGCTTCGTTCAAGATTGGATCATTGTCGATACCAAACAAAATGATTATAAACAAGATAACAAACACAATAGCCAAAAAGATGGACATTGTTCCTGAGTAGTCTTGGTTTTTGGCAGCAATTTTACTTTGAATAGTTGAGGCAGGGGCAGAAACCAAGGTACCGACTTGATAAGCTGTTCCAATAAAGATACTGGCAAACTCTGGCATGTTTCCAATAGCATTTAGTTGATGTAGGTATCTTGGGGCATTAGCAAAACCAAACTGAACGGCAAATTGCAACCAAAAGGCTGAACAGTCCTTGTAGGTGCTGACATAACCCCAAGGGTAAATAACACCGCATCCAATAACAATTCCAATCAAAACGGTGAATCTTATGGACAAGTAGTTGGATACATATCCACCAATAGTACCACCAGCGATAGCACCAACATTGGCGATGATATTAATGGTAGATCTTTTTTCCTTAGAGTAACCTAGGGAAGTTAAGAGAGTGACAAACAAATCCTGGGAACCGTGGGAAGTGTAGCAGAAAGCAATCATCATACAGCATTGGTAAAATAGGTTGTCCCAATGTTCACCGACAGTTTTAAAGAGTTCAGAAAAGAAAGCTTTGGTTGAAGCAGCTTTGGTGATTTTCTCATCGCTTTGATCCCTTTCCAAATCATTTTGTTTCTCTTCAAATTTCAATCTCTTTTGTTCTAAAAAGACTGGGGATTCAGGCAAAACTAATCTCCAAAGAATGGCTACTGGACATAAAGCAGCAGTGAAGTAGAACAGATTCTTCCATTCAGATACTTTGTCTGAAGCCCATCTGGTTGTGGCTCCCTGGGCAATCAAGTAACCTAATGGGTATGCGTTTTGGAAAAGAGACTGGAAAACAGAGGTGTTTAGTTTAGGCTTGCCTTTTTCTTCCTTAACAACTAGATTTTCGTTTGCGGTAACAAATCCAACATTGAAAGAGGATCCCAAAACCATACCAAAAAGACATCTTGTTAGCAAAAAGGTGTTCCAATTTTTACAGAAGGGTGTTGACACCTGAATAGCACATAGTAGAACACAAATCAAAATGTATGTGTATTTTCTGGAGAAGGCATCATTAAAAATACCAAACAGAATCGATCCTGCGACTCTTAAGAACAATGAATACATGATACCTTGGTTCACATCAACAATCGATTTACCGTAATATGCCCCGAGCGAATGGGTAGTCAAAGAAACACAGAAGAAAGATGCCGAATCTAAGATCCAGAGATAGAATCCCAAGAAAAAGAACTGGAGCTGGAGTAAATTGAGCTCTTTGAATACTGGGAAAGGATTCAAGGGATACATCTCAATTCTTCTGTGGAATTGTTTCTTTGTAGGGACAATTGTCGTTAGTGAAGTGACAATGTGGTTTTTAGCCTTTGTGAGGATTGTCATTATAAATATGAAAGAAGACCGGTTATAAGTAAAAAAAGTTGTAGCTCAGTGAAAGTTTTGAACCAGTAAGAACAGCAGTTGTGAAATCAAATAATAAAAAAAAAAAAAAACACAGGCAAACAAACTTATAGTCTATGCTTTCGTTCAGATAATGTTTGATTATGGTTTTAAACTAGTAATTAACTCTAAATAAGAAAAAACAAAACAATATCTACTACATTTGATGATTTTAATCAATTAATTATATCATAAACCTACAATCAATACCAATCAAACTTCTAAACTGAATCAAATATTCTAAACATATACCCAGCTACTTATATAACAACTGGTAAACCATCTGCTCCATAAATACACCGGCTAACTTCCCCGCTGAACCCCTCTCGCAGTCATTTCAGTAGATGGAAATTAATCATTCTTTTGCAGTAAATAATTTTAGTTAATACCAAGAAGCGCACTAACTGCGGATTTACAATTGCTTAAAAACGGTTTTTAAGTTGCAATTTCTGATAATTTATCATGATTTATTTGAACCCCTTAGAAAAACACGGAGAAACTTATCATCTTTTTTTCTCAGCTCATCTAAATATTGAAACCGATTTTTTTTTTTTTTGCCAGATAGTTGGAAAAACAACATTTTTTTACCGCTTTAGGAAACCTGCTTTTCTGCTGATGATATTTTGTCTCCAAAAAAAAAAAAATAAACAAAGTTGCTGCAAAGACGGACATGTAACACCGGTGATTAAAAAAAAAAAATAAAAAACAATAAAAAAAGAAGCGATGAGAAGCATTTCTTTTTTTTTTTAATAGCTGAGAGTGGTCACGTTTCTAGTCGCGTGAAATAAGACGTTAGTCATGACAATTATGATCATTAATCTTTTACAACGGAACAAGCAAAACAAATAACGGCAAAACACAGATAAAAGAAATGCATTCAGGGGAATGTTCGATGGCTTAAGCTTATATATGATCTGCGGAAATGCAATTCCGGGGAGAGAATCATGTGATGACTGTGCTGAATGGGGAAACTGGCGTGGCGGCTGCAGCGTGTTTTGGTAGCGTTTGTTCAAAGAGATGGACTGTTGAAAAGCTAAGACAGCACAGCCGGAGATAACAAAAAGAGCCCTGGAATCTGCGCTTATAGTTGTTGCAGAAAACGTGAGAGCGCAACTTCTGCTCGCTCATGCGGTGGCCGCGACTGTGGGATCCAAAATCGGCATTTTAATAAAATCGGACATAAACACAAGTCACGTGACTATATATTACCACGTGACCCAAACCACGCGTCAAAGTTTTTTTTTTCTTCTTCTTTGCTAACTAACGTAACAAAAATTTCACATCTGGCAATTAATAAACCAGCTACAGTGTTCTTTCAAAGCAAATTAACCACACCTAACAACCTCTTTTAAATTCTTATTTCAACTGCAAATCTCAGACCCAACTATACGGCGGATCTCGATACTCACGTGCGATTTTGGCGTTACTTTCATGTGCACATTTCTAGTGATCCATTCCCAAAAGAGACATCCAGTGACATATCTATTTGATCAATTCCCAAAAGAGACATCCAGTGACATATCTATTTGATCAATTCCCAAAAGAGACAAGCACTGACATTTCTTTTTAAACAGCTCAAAATAACCATTTGTTAGGCTCTCACCAGATACAAATCCACCACTCCTGCCCACGGATTTGAGTAGCAGAAAATGGCCTATGGGAGATCCTCAAAGCTTGGATCGAAAAAATGGAGGCCGAATAGCATTGGTTCCTTTAATAACATGAAGAAATCCAAGCAAAACCAGCTGCAGAAAAAGAAACCAGAGACAGCAGGTAGCACTGATAACGATCTCATGGAGCTTGATGTTTCGCTGATAAAAACCGACAGCGAATCTGACACAGAAAATAAAACCATTCCCAAAACAGATACAAGTGATAACGATGATTCCCTGAAGAACGTCAATATAATATCCTCACCCCCAAAGAGGAATCTCCAGGGCGCCAGAAGAAGCAGGCTTGTGAAAAGCGGTGCAGATAAGGCAGTTTTATCAGATAAGGCAGTGTTATCAGATAACAGCAATGGCGAGCCGGCAAAGCATCGACCGGTGCATGTAAATGATACTATCGGTGAAATGACCAAAACGGGAAAACTTGTTTCCAATGAAAACTACGAGTCCAGCTTCATAAACGAGCCGCCAAATTTTAAAGGTGTGGATTTTCAAATAGAACGAGACAATAATATAAACAAAAACTCAAATTTAAGCAGCTTGGAGCAGTTCAACAGGTACACGAACAATCGCAACAGCCGAGATTTAAAGTCACACACTCAAGATGAAAAGATACAAGATTTTGTGGATCTTTCTGATGAAAACCAAGAAGAAACATACAAGCCGAAGGTTAATGATAGCTTTGAGAACGGCAACAATAGTTCTTTGAAAAGTGTGGCGTTGGAAGAAGAAATTAATAAAAATGACAAGCCAAATGTCAAGCTCAATGCCAATTTTAATATCTTGAAAATTCACTACAAAAGTTCCTCCCATTTCGCGACAATGATCTTTAACAAAACCGAAGAACATAAACTAGCTGCTTCCTTTGGCGCAGATTTCTTTATGCTGAAGATCCAAAGAAACGATCCTGTTGAGATTCCATACAAAAGAGTGATTTCTTTTTCCTACAAAAAAAGTTTTCAAAGGGTTGTTCTTGAGTTTTCAAAACCTGTGATACTTGAGATCAAAGAGAGCACCAAGGACTCTTCTATATGTCTAAAGAAAAAACTGCCGACCATGTGTATTGAATTCACGCCAAGTAGCACACTGAAAAGTCAGCTGCCACATATCTTAAACGACAAATTTAAAGCATCAAATCCAGCTATTGAAGTGAATGAAAATTTCAACATTTCCTTTGTCAACATGCTGCGAACAAAGTATGGTTTTGAAGATGAAATTACTAAAAAAACATCTACCTCGTCATTAAGAAAGGACAGATTTGCTTCTTTGAAGGACAAAACATATAGTTCGCTAACAAAACAGCAGTCAGTCCATTTAAACGAGTCTTCTTACCTAAATAAAGGCACCAAAATATCGTCTCCTGCTTCAGGAATAAACAAAACAAATACAAGCCCGCCAAAGGAAAAAGACTCTTTGGGAAGAATATCTTCAAAAGGGATCAATCCTGATGATTTTTTTGGCAAAGGATCACCAGATTCTCTCAAGGGGATGCGTAAATTGGAAGATCTTTCAAGAATAGATAGTGAAAAATCTAAAACAAGAAGCAATGTGACAAAATCAAGCACTGATTTGTTACAACCAGCAGGCCGTCTCACACGATCCCAAACAGGAAGCTCTTCAAAACGGAAATACACAGAGTTTTATGACGATACTGAGTATGAAAAGACATACCCTTTGGAGATGGATTTGAAACATTACTTTTCAGACGGATCCTCATTGAAAATTCATGACAAGGATTTTCAGTGTCTTTTCAATGGTCAGTGGTTAAACGGGACGCTGGTTGATTTCTTTACCAAGTTTTTCAAAGATGAGATTTTAGCTTCAGGAACCACTCTAAAACTGGAGCCTTTAAACGAAATACTAAAAGATGGAAATGATAAGTCAGAAGTTGAGAATGCTGATCAAAAAGGCAGCGATAATGAGCCAAAAACAACTGAACCTGAAGTAAAAAAAGAACAAAACTGTCAGGAGATCGAACCAAAACAGAATGTTTTCAGCAGCTTTTACATATTCAGCTCTTATTTCTTTTTGACATTAGACAATGTTGAAAAAGTGGTGAACAGCAGGTGGCTTCTGAAAGACGATTTCTCGGTCATGAAACGCCACAAGTACCATGTCATTCCTGTGAATCTGAATTACCATTGGTTTGGCTGCATTCTGGAGAACTTCTACGAAAAGTGCTTGGAAACTGAGAGGATTGTGAAGGATTTTGAACAGAAGAAGGCTGAAGAAGAAAGTAAAAAATCCAAAAGGGAAGCTGAAGAAGAAAATAAAAGCTCTAAAAGGGAAACTGAAGAAGAAAATAAAATCTCCAAAAGGGAAGCTGAAAATCCTGTTTCAAATGACGACAAAACTAAAACAAACAACGATCACTCAGACGATAGAGCATTAATTGAGAGTCTTCAGGCAAAAACAAGGGCTACGCGCAACACGCTGAAGCAGATCCTATTAGGGAATAAAAAAGCAAGTTCTAAAAGTCCATCTTCAGAGTTACAGCCTAAGGATCTTCCAAAGATCACAATCTATGTTTTCGATTCTTTGAGGAATCTTCACCAAAAAGAACTCCAGCCAATCAAGGATTTCCTACTTTTGTTTGCCAAAGTCAACTTTGGAATAAATCTTCATCCCTCTCAGTTGAAGTGGAAGAACAGTCAGGTGATAATGCAGCCCAACATGAATGACTGTGGTGTGCACTTAATATCAAATATAAGAACGTTTATGAGGTATCCTGATAAGACGCTTGAATTCTGGAACAACTCATCTTTTACTGGTCACAATGCTGACTTGATTAGCTTCTTCAAGGAGACCTACATTCGAACTTCCAGAAAGCCTTTAAGAGATATTTTGTTCAATTTATTGAAGATTGCTAAAACAAAATCTGATCCAAATAATATTGCTTTGGAACCCATAAAGATGGACTCTGAATCAGATGTAGAGGATGATGAGCTGATGATCATTGAAAATAAACCTTTGAAAAGAAAGAAAAAGGAAATCATCACTGAAACTGGCAATGATAAAACGGAAACTGCTGACCAATCAGAACAAGGGCAGCAAATTGAAACTACTGACCAATCAGATAAAGAACAGAAAATGGAAACTGACATAAACAAAACCAAAGAACAGAAAAAAAAGGATAAATTGAACACAGAACAGAGAAAAAAGGACAGAATAAACAGAGAACTTGATTCAGTGTTTGCAGATTCAGACACTGATTCGGTTTCAAAAGAGGCTGATGAAGTGCCGAGTCTTGCTGGCTCAGATCAAAATAAAGTTGCAGAACTCACTGCCAAAAAAGTTGGAATTGATGGTGAAGGAGAAACTGAAGTTAAAGGAAAACCTTCTGCTAGGAACAATCATGTACCAAACACAGATTTGGGTAGTTCAAAAGACACTGAATTTATCTCTTCCCAGAATATAGACTTGCATGTGAGCAAAATCGACAGTCCAGATCATAAAAAACAACAACAACCAGTTTTTAACGAACCTAAAAAGATTTTAAGACTCCGTGAATCAAGTCTTTTCCAGGAAAAGAGTATATCTAATATATTGGAAGACCAATCTTCTGCTTTAAAACATGATATAAAACAGACAGATTCGGGAGAAAACGACTCTGAAAATACTTTGGGAAGAATAAAAAGACGGACCACTGTTAAGAACTACAAGGAGTAGTGCTGTTTTGTTTTTCCAATTATTTTATAGAAACATAGCTTATACGAGTTTGATTTTATAGAAACATAGCTTATATGAGTTTGATTTAAATTTAAATATAACTACTGTTCTGCATTTTGCAATATTCTAGCTTATAAAAGTTTGACTTTATAGAATGATCACTTAAAAAATTTGATCTAAATGTAAATATGGCTACTGTTCTGCATTTTGCAATATTCTAGCTTCAAACAAAATTTCATTTTCATAGTTTCTTCTTAACTGAGTCAAATACTTGGAGAACTTCACAATCAATGCCACAAGTACCACAACTACTGACAGCAATACCAGAGACTTGTTTGTGAAAGCCTCAATAGTGTAGGCTTTGAATTTAACATAAAGCTTTACAAATACTCTGATATTGAGGTTACTGGCCAATGCAACAATTTCGGGTAAGAAGCTGTCTGGAGAGTATCTAGCAACATGGTTGTAAGTGAAAGAAGGTATTAACATGTTGAGTATTGGCCCTTCTTTATTGTTTATTACAAAATTCAAAACACTAGGTTCATCTTCACCGTCCTCTACAAAGGACAAAGCGTGTGGCCGTATCATGCTAAACAGATTTAAAGCAACCCATATAACAGATGATTTAATCAGGCTATCTATAGCAAAAGTATTTTTCCAATCACCAAATACCTTAAAAATAAGATAGTTGAATGGTAGAGTTGAAACCAAACCAAAAGATAGCATTGCCATGTATTTCAGAACTAAAAAGAAAACTATCCGAGCAGCCTTATGATCAGTCTCTTTAATCTTCTTGATTGTTTCAGGAAGAACTTCAATGGTCTTTGGGACTCTGTAGATTGTATCAAGCAAAATAGCAAAACCCAAACACACAAATTCAAAGTAAACACCGTCCTTGTTGAATTCTGTCATGAAGTCTTCACCAAAGAAGAGTTGTCCCGTGTTATAAATGATAAACTGTCCTATGAAATTGCATAACAAAACACCAGTGACAATAAAAAAGATAGCAAAGATATTGACCTCAATCAATAAAGCAATGCTTCTTTTGAAAAAGTTTGGTGGACAGTAAATAACATCATATCTATCGAAGTTTTCAGATTCTTTAATCAAATTATCAAACTCTCCTCTATGACCTATCTTTGGTCTCACTTCTTTTGTATGAATTACTTTATCTGTCTTTGTTACAACAACAAATAATTTTCTAATGAATTTAGTAGATAGAATATCAGAACCTGGAACTCTATAAAAATCTCCATTAGGAACAAAGTAGCAATGAACATCATGTATCTGCTTAAATAAAATTTTACATTCATCTAAACTCTTTGGTTCCGTATACAATTCCAAATTCGAAAATTCTGCTTCAGTTGAATTGAAAAATTTATAGTACCAGTTTCTGTATACAATGATACCTCTTTCATCAATGTTTGAATCATTCAAAATATAATGTGATAATCTCAACCTTTTACAACTGATTTCAAAAAATTTTCTCCAAATGGCTGTTAAATCCTCGGCAGCTTTTTGTTTCTGTGCATTAAAACTCAAATAACATAAATTCAAAATAATACCGAAAATAACAATTTTGATTAACGTAATTTTATTTTCTAAAACAAAAAAGGATACCAAAGGCTTTGTTTTATTGAAAGAAGCATAGATGGTTGGCAAAATCAATCTCGTAGTTAAACCAAAACCACCAAAGATAAAGCCCATATACACAAACAATGATTGAGCCAACTTTCTGAATTGTAATCTGAAACTTGTCGCTAGACAGTCTCTCAAAATTTTCCTATTTGGATCTTCAGGCGATCTTACAAAATACAATACCCCATTTCTCAAAATCTTTGAACGAATCATTCCAATGAAAGTTGCCATGGACAACATGTAAATAGTACCAATAGCTGCATGAGCTATGACCTTGACAAAAGTAGGCAAAAAGTGTAAAAGCTCATATACAGCTAAAAACTTTACTTTTTCATTGCTATTTTGATTTAAAAGCAGCGGTGCTATAAAAGAAGCATCAATCATCATTCCTGAAACAATTGGAAAAACCAACAATTCAATCGATATGATGATATAAGTCTTTAACAACTGTTTGATATGGAAAAGGTTTTTGTAAAGAGATCTATTTTTAAGTGGCATATGCTTGTATGGTTTAGGAGGCACTTCTAAAGTATGAACATATGCAATGACAAATAGAGAACATATAATAAAGAAAACACAACAAGGGACAACTCTTCTGAGAGTAGGATGGTTTTCATATTCTAAAAACTGTAAAACAGTGTCCACCACTTGACCAAGTGAAAACTCTTTGTATCGAATTTGCAAAGCAAATAACTTTAAAAACTGTAAACAAAAACGTAAAAGTGACAACACAACCCTACCTAAAAAGTATGGAACAGCAAAACCCAAAAACAAAACAACAGAAGCAACCCCACAACCGATTAAACAGTACTTTGGCAAGCTCTTGAACGAAAATCTGATAGTCAACATATTAAAACCACCGTCATCATCGTTGGGCTGAGCCTGGTTGTTCAGTTGCGGCAACTCTGCATCCAGAGCCACGTCTTCTCTCAATTGATTTAACAACATGTCAACTTGCTCGTCTAATCTGTTTATATCCTCATCATCGCTGGCGGCCTGAGAACTCTCGGAATCGGATCCAGGCTCGTAATTGCTGTTTTCATCGTCATCATCGTCATCATCACCATCATTATCACCATCGTCATCCTCGCCAGATGAAGGATGCAAAAAAAGGTCTCTTCCAGAAGCTGAAGCATCGTGTTCGTCTTCGTGATCACTATCGCCGCTATTAGAAGCTTGAACTTTGTCGTCAAATGGTCTAGGTTTACCAAGCAAGTCATCAAATAATCTATTTCCCATAACAAAATCCATAAAGTTAGCCTTTGGTGCTACAGCTTTAAGCTTCTCGTTGACTAGCCGTTCAAGCTGGTCTGAAAATGTAGCTGGAAACTCCTTGGAAATATGGTAAAGGTTTTTTGCCATAGTATCGGTAAGTTCCGCACTTGAACTTTTAATAGACTTCAAAATTAAAGCTTCAAGTTCCATCTCAGTCAGAAGAGATCTTAGACTGCTAACGTGCAAACAAAAAATCCTGTCAAATTGAGTTTCATTTGTGCTAAATTTGTTCTTCAGAAGTTGGAAACATTTAAGTTGCAGCTGATAGGTGTATGGAACTGTGATTTTTTTTAGGTCTATAATGTCAACATGGCCCATTTTTTGTAAAAGCATCTCCTTAAAAATATACTCTGAATTGATCAAGTCCTGTGAAAAGTAGATAGATAAGGCTACTAAACCAACAAAGACAATATCCAAAACACCCTTGTAACTGTTCAAAAGTATTCTGTTTAAAAAGTATCCCAGGGACTTTTGGGTAACTATGTCATCAATATCTTCCTGTTTTACAGACACTTGTGAGCCTTTTCTTAATCTATCTATATTGAAAAAACTGTTGACAATAGACTCTAAAAAGTTTCGCAAAAGAATCCAATAGTTTGGGACAATAATCAAGACAATCAACCCTACTAAAAGAAGCAACGTGCTGAAAGTCACTGCCCCTGCCAACTTTTTCCACAGCGGCGCTAAAAAAACTCCCCACGACAGATCCTTGATGTTATCGCTTTTATACAGCGTCTTGAACGTGTATGGTGATCTACAGATATCACATTTAACTTCAATGTTCTTCAGCAAAATATATCTTCCTGTACTTGTGTCTTTCTTTATGTACGAGTCTATATCGTTTATATTGAGCTTTTGTATGATCCAATTGTATAAACACTGCTCATGAATCTTCCCTATAGACCCAATACATTTGCATGGAGTAAATAAGGGTTCCTCGAATGTTTCTTCATCTCTACAGATCTTACAGTGATCCGGAGTGGCATGTGACTTTTCTGGTTCCACGTCCTCAGAACTGAAAGTGCCTGTTATATTATCACTCATTTGGGTAATCACACTTCACAGAAGTGTTCAGATATCGAAAAAGAAATGTTGGGCAAGTGAAAATAAACACCAAAAAAAATAAAATCTAATAATTCCACTTCTTAATGTTGCTTATTTGTTGATATATATACAAGATTTTGGTGTTTCAGATGTTTTTAGTTATCTGTGTATGTATTTTGAACATTGAAACGATACTTTTACGAAGATCTTGATTCAAATCAATGTCAGATTTTTTTTTTTTAAAAAAAAAAAAAAAGGATGAATCTGACGGAGTTAATTTTGTTCAGGCTCGCCAAAATTTTCTCGAAAAAAAAAATTATTAGAGACGTTAGTGGATTTTTCGAAATGGGTAAATTTTTTTTTTGGGTAGGTGAAAAACTATTTTATTACCCGGCCATAATTTTGAATCATGCAGCTACCCAAGTAAGCAAAAAAAAAAAAAAAAGATCTCGGAGATAAACAAAAATTAATAAGCAAGGCACGTGCCGATTCCTGGAACTTAAATCTCCAGTCCACGGAAAATATCCTGCTCCTGCACTAATCCCGCAAGAAAGTTAGCTGAAACGACTTTCCTAAACACAAAAGTGTATTCACTGCACCGTACTGGTTAATTATTAAAAAGGATCTGTGGAACATTCACACTCCCAAATCGTTGATAAAGAGATCAAAAAGGAGAAAAAAACCAATTTTCTGTGGAACAAAACTAACAAAAACTTTCACGCCCAAAACACCACGGTGAGCACCAGACTTCCTAATTCCTGCTGCAAGCAATAATATAAAAAACCCATACAAAATGATTAAACTTAAACCAACAACCATCAACTTGACTGAAGAAGATTTCAAGGAGATAACGATGATGACACTAACGGAGTTAAAAATAGAGAAGGAAAAGAACTCAGCACAGGCAGAATCACAGCTGCTAAACGAAAGCATGGAGAACGATTTCAATCCTGAAAGCGCAAACAGCAATGTGTTTGAGACGGCCATGAAATCACATGACAAGCAGTCAAATTAGGCGACCAAAACTCCCAAAAGTATCAAAACCATCAAAACTTGAGGGCCGGGGCCAAAAAGTTCCCCTTAAATCGGATTATATACATATATAAGCTTCGCATATGCTGATCTCTCTATGCTGAAAAGTGTCAAACTATTTTTTTTTCTTTTTCTCATCACCCAAGTCGAAGGGAAAGAAATGTGTTGTGTTATATGCCTCAGCAAACTTGGAGGAATAAAGAACTCCGTTTGATATGTTAGTCTTGATAGGCAAGAGTCTTTCGTTGAGAGTTACAACTCTGTTTTCAGTGTCTTTGAGAAAAATATACTGGATCTTTGGGAAGGAAAACAGAACAGAAAGGGTGGAAAAAAGCATTCCTGAGAGTACTTCTATCTTCACATCCATTGGGAGAGATAAACTTGCAGCGGTTGCAGGGGATATTTTGAGGATTCTGTTGAACTCATGGATGGAGAAACCAGCATGAATCAGCTGCAAAAGTCCCAGCAAAAGCAAAGTTTTTGAGAAAATAGACATTTATGAAGTGTTTTGCAGGATACACTTAGTTGTTTTCTTTGCAGTGATTCATGAGATTGTGCTGGACTTTTATTTTGGCAGATGGATTTGCAAGGAGAAAAAAAAAATAAAATAAAAACTTCACTGGGGAAAAAACGCCGCCAGCGCGACTCGAACACTGGAGGCCGGGCGGGGTGGTGAAGACTACAGACATGGTAGCGGAGTTTTCTTTAATCAATGCTACCTGTCCGCTCATAAATTATCCTCAATCAAGACTACCTGTCCGCTCATAAATTATCCTCAATCAAGACTACCTGTTGCGCTCATAAATGATCCTCAAGTGCGAGAGTTTGTAGACAATCTCGTCTCGTTCGACGTCGCTCATCGCCTCAAAATAGTAGCTTTTTGGCCCGTGGATTCGGACAAACTTGATTTTGAAGTGCATACTGTTTTTGCTTGACTTCTCAATCTTAATCAGCTGCGAAATATGGAAAGTTTTTGTTCTGCTTTTGTAGCCGTGGAAGTTTGGCCCGTTGTGGTGGTTGTGGTGGTACTGCTGAGCATACCAGTGCTTGTTATTTCCGTTATCCTTTTCGTCTCCATTGTGCATTTCACCTGTGGTTGGCTCTTTATCAACGAGATATATGAAATCACCATCAATAGCAAGCGTTTTTAGCTGCTTGTTATTGATAAGCGATACTTTTTGATGGTACCTTCTGAAAACAGTGAACTTGTAGTAAACTTCAGTCAAGTTCAAAGGCAAACCATTCATTCCGTAGTTGTTGTTTCTGTTATCAAAAGTTTTCGTGTTCATGGTGGATACTTGCTGAATAGGATCAGCTTTCTCTGGATCCGGATTGGCATTATTTGTAACATATTGATGGGATTTGAATTCCGACTCATGGTGATCCATTGGAAGATAATTTCCCGCATCGCTTTTAAGAGTGAAAGGAGCAAGTGCACTCTGTTCTCGTGGTGCAACTACTGGCTCATTTTCATCAGTTAAACTTATTCCCTTTAATATTCTGTAGTTTAGCTGCCTGGATTCCTTCACTGTTATAATCTGCAGAGTATCTTTGCTGTGTTTAAAAACTGTCCTCAATAATTCATTTTTATTCAGGTAAAATGGCTCATTTTTGAATTTCAGGTAGTACAACGTTGGATCTAGACCTCTCTGCAGACAGTACCTGGAAACTAGTTCCTGAACTGTGTCCAAACCAGTGACATTGATAACCACAGTATCAAATTTACCATAAACTTCCAGAGGTATACTTTTCTTTTCTTCTTTGGCAGCAGAGTTGCCTAAAGAAGTTTGCGAGCTACCCAGGTTAGAGTTCATTCTGAATGTTTTCAAAAACTCCCGATGCCTTTCAACAATACTTGCATCATCTGTTCTACAAGCAACCAGTTCTTCCATCATTAGGTTTTTCTCCAGATATCCCTCCCAAGGAAGTATTCCAAAGTCTCCTTCAAAAGGCAAACCATCTTCATCAACTATTCTTAATAGGTAGTGCTCGATATCTTGAATTTGACCAAAGCGCAGCAATATCAGCCCCAGCAACTGTAGATTAAGAACCTTCTTTTTTGTAGTTACCACAAGTTCTACTGGCTCAGTGTTTCCTTCGAGATAACATACTAATTCCATTCCGTCATTATTGCTGGCCAGTATAGATTCGTAATCAATTTCAGAGTCGTTTTCTTTTTTGCTTCTGTTATTCAGTAGGGTGCTTAGTTGAGAGCGTGCTTCTGGAGGCGAGGGATTGGCAATAATATTCACCTTCTTGAAACTATCATTTTCTCCACTATCAAAATTAGCAAAATCAGGTTTCCTTAAAGATGATTGCCTGTTAGAATCAGAGATAGAATCCACACTCTTGCTCTCCAAAAAATCTGCTTGCAGGGGAATTGTGTTTTCAATAATTTCATTTTCAAATTCAAAATCAGAATCAATCAAAGACTCGCCGAAAGATGACGCGAGATCACCATAATACCTCTCATTCAGTATCCTGCCTGAATCATTGGAACGACCATTAGCCTTTCTGGAGCTGTCAGAATTAGCTGCAATTTGCTCGCTGTTACTTATCTTTGTTTTAAATGGCTCATTGCCACTTATCTTTGTTTTAAAAGGCTCGTTTAAATTCAGCGAAGAGGCATTATCCATCTTTAAAATCTGGTCAAGATTGTTGTTGTCATCTAAAAAGGATCCCAGTTCCATTAAATCAGGGTATGGTGCCTGCTGGTGTTTTGTTTCTTTGAATTCCGTCTTTGAATCTGAAGATTTTGAATCCACATCAGTGTGTTTTAGTTTGGATTTGTCCACATCTCGGTAAAACGTATTCATAATAACACTGCTGCTTCTCTGTTGGCTGCTGCTTATATTCTTCTTTTCAGCTGCTGTTTCATAAGCGTTGCTGTTAGAAGAAAGAAACTTTTTGCCAATCTTTTTCAGATTGAAAATATGCTCTTCAGAAGATCCACTTAATGGCACTGTCTTCTGTAGAGAACCTGACAGTGGAGTAAACGTCTTTTTAGCACTTTCTGCTTTTGCTGAATTTATGTTACCTGTGTTTTTGGTCTCTAAAACCTTGGAAAGCTTGCTTCCAGTTTCATAGCTGCTTTGCATAGTGAGATTCTCTTTAGCAACTCCGTCAGGATTATTCTTATAATCAGGATGAACACTTTTGATTGAGTTTCTATTTCCAGCTGCATCATCGTCATCGTCGTCATCATCATCGTCATCATCATTGTCGTAGTCGTCTTCTTCAAAATTCTGTGGAATCTCCCCGTCTCTAAATAGTTGATCCGTGTACATCATGGTCTTCAAATTAAGATCAGAAGAGTTGCCAGTTGGTTCAGCATGTGCTTTCTTGCTTAAAATATTCTCACTTTTACTTCTAAAAAAGTGTTTGCTGAAATGGTGTTTCCGTTTGAAAAAAGATGTCTCACTTGAGTCGTTCGCATTTTCCGTCCGTTTGTATAAAGAAGATAATCCATCGTTAGCAATATCACTGGATCTTCTCTTTTCACTAGCATTGCCTGAACTGACAATCGAATATAGATCGTTGCTGTAAAAAGATGGTGCTTTTGATTTGGTGGAAAATAGACCATGGGAAGTCTTTTTGGATATCAGATCGTCATGTGAAAAAAGCGATATTCTGTCACTATCTTTTTGCTCTGGAATCTTTGTGCTGCTGCTAAAGAGATTTGAGATTCTAGATAACCTCAGCACAGAGTTTTTTTTATTAAGCTTGCTATTTATAGAATGAAGCTCATTGTTGGCAAGCGATGAGGCTGAAGAAATTCTTCGTGATATCTTTCTTTTCAGATTGACAGCTATGCCCTGAGAAGTGTCGTTGTTAGACGAAACTCTTTTACTTACTGTTGTAGTTAGTTCTCCAGCTAAACCGTGACTCCTTTTCCCAATAACATCGGAGCTTACTGTGCGTTTTTTAGATGAATTTAGGTTCTCCGCAATGTTCTTGCTAGTATTTTTGGTGTCTTTTTTTTCTGTGTTATATTTGCTGTAATAATTGTCGTATTCGGTTTCGTGTTTATCAGTATTTAAGGATACCTGCCTACTATGTTTACTCACGTGTCTCGCTGCTTGTTCAGGCTCTGGATTCTTAGCAATCTCAAGAAAATAATCCTCGTTGATATCTGGAGATTTAATCACCTGTAGATAATCTCGGCCGGTACTTTCATCAACATATAGACTACTTAGAGTGATATATCGCTGGTCATGAGCACCGCTATCATTGATTCTGTATGGGTTAATTATCCGAACATTACTGATTTCATCCGAGTTTTTGAGAAATGATGCTCGCAGTTTGTTGATTAAATATATTTCATCCATCTTGCCCGTTTAGGAAACAAAATGGAGCCTGTTTTGTGTGTTGTTGTTGTGGTTATTCTTGGCATTGATTAGTGTGTATGGATGATTGAGATGATTACTTTTCTGGTTGATTCAAAAAGTTGATTGTTTGGGCCAGGCGAGTCACCTGACGTGGTTCGGACTTAACGTGGCGCTACCATAAAACAAATTAAAGCGCTACCGTATCACACATTAAACGGTACCCAGATCACAATGTTCTCATCCCACTGTCTGAGTGCAAGGCACGCCAGGTATTGGTTTCTCTCTAAAAAATCCACATTCAAGTAAGCTTACACTTCCTAGTATTCAGCTCACAAGCCGTGCCGTGCTCTCTGCACATGGTTTACGTATATAAAGCATGCACACGTTGTTATATCCGCAGCAGCACAATTTTCAGTCGCCATTTAACCTGGCATCATTATACACAAGTCAAAGCAGTACAAAACAGCGTTATTGCTACTCAGTTCATTAATATCAGATGGTTGGCTGCTGCAAAGTATCGATTGACACTGCTCATGGTGACGCGACTGCACATCGATATATATTATCACGTTTGTAGAACTTAGATCTAAAACAAAATGGCAGTAATTTCATGCAAATTTCTCTTGAAGACAAGTTTTTCTCCTCCTGGAAACAATTTTTTTCTGGTGTTTTGCTTTTAGTTTTAGTTTTAATTCTAGCTGCATTTAATTAAATGGGTTTGCTTCGTTTCTTTTTTATGCACGTGATTTTTTAAAAAGGCTTTTTTATTTTTTAGTTTATTTTTTTTTTTTTTTTTATTTTAAATTTTTTTGAACATTGAACAAATGATGGTAACAGTTCATATAGACAAGTTCAACTACTCCATTTTAAATATAATAAAATAATATGTTTAAAGTAATTTTCAATTCTACACTTGCTCTATAAATATATCCGCAACACCCACAAATATATATTTATTTAGCAGAATGGGATACTCTTCTAATTGGGAGAATCAGAATGGTGGGTACAGATCTTCTACAAAAAAGACATACAGAAATGATAAGAACAAGTTGAAACCGAATAAGAATTTTGGTGTAGCCAGAGTTATCTCTAGATTGGATGAATATGTGAATAATGCAAATCAAGACGGCAATAGGGCTTTCTACAATGAGTCAGCGGACTTCAATAACGGGAGATTTAGATTGAATATAAACAACTTCCATCAAATGGAAAGACAAAAAACCAGCAAACTGAAAGTTGGTAAATTTGTCGCAATGGATTGTGAATTTGTTGGATGTGGGCCAAAGGGTTGCAACAGTGAGCTAGCTAGAGTATCATTGGTTAATTTTTTTGGTTATGTTATCTATGATTGTTTTGTTAAACCTAGATATAAGGTTACTGATTATAGAACTAGAGTGAGTGGAATTAGACCTTCAGATTTAAGAAATGGTATATCTTTTGAGAAGGCAAGAAGTGATGTGGCAGAAATTATTAATAACAGAATTCTTATAGGACATGCAGTATACAATGATCTTTTTGTTTTAGATTTGAAACATCCATTTGAGGATACCAGAGATACCTCTTCATACCCATCCTATAAGCAGTTAAACAATAATAAAAAACCAAGCTTAAAGTTTTTAGTAGAAACACTTTTGGGAGAGATTATTCAAGAGGGAGAACATTCATCAGTTATTGATGCACAAGCCACTATGAAGTTATTCAAGCGTGACAAAAAAAACTTTGAGGCATGGCATCATACGATGGTTAATAACAGAACTTAATTAGGTTAACACGAATGCACCAAACACTGTTGCTGATCGTTATATCTGAACTATTAGAGACATATTGTTATTATTATTTTTTTTAAATCATTCATTCTAGTCTATATACTTTGCAAATATAGTGTTTAGATAGAATTATAATCATCATTTACTATCTTTTCTAATATTTTTATCAAACATTTCTTTCTTTTCAATGTCATCAATGCAGTTTTCTCATCAGTTCCATAACCGGAAGTGCGTTTTTGGAAAGTCTGTAAATCATTCAATGCTTCCAATTTCATATCCTTTAATCTTTGCAGCATGCTGTTTTCCAATTCAGAAAGTTGCCCATAATAAGGGCTTGTGACAATTATACTAGACAATTCGAAAGACTTCTCAACTAGCTCAACCATTACAGCCTTCTCTTCATAAACAGCACACTCTTCTATTATGTTTCCCATGTATGCAAAGAAAATTTGCGGTCTATTTTGGCACATGTACAAGGAAATGGATAGGAGTTTTAATTTCGAAGCCTCTGAGATTGAATCAATAGATGCCAAAAGCGAAACCTGATAGAGAATAATATTCTTTGAATCATTGTCTGAATCAATCATCCAACTAAACAATAGTTCTGGAAGCTCAAAATCTTTAGAAATTTTTTTGTAGACTGGTAATTGTTCTTCATGAAGTTCTTTGTAAAACTCATTAAACTTGTCTGCTGGTTCTAAAATATAAAGCAAAAACAAGAATGTGTGATACATTTCTGAAGCCTCCAAATTATCAAAATCCTCCTTTAACGTTAAATGTAACATCATTTTCAAAAATTTAATTCCGTATGCTCTGGTATGTGAAACAATTGTAGCTTTGGAAATAAAATGCACATGTGTGTAAACAAAATGTTGTTTAGAATTGAAACGTTGATCTATGAGTTCAAGCTCCTCTAAACAATCACCCAACCCCTGTCTATTTGACTCCCAAATCAAATCATTTATTTTTAAATTCGTTTTTTCTGTCAAATCTAACAACTTCTCCAAACAGTTAGCTGAAGCTACAAGACCTGCATGGAAAACTACTATACTAGAAGACATAAAAAAGGAATGACATAACCAGCAAACTTGAACAATTAATCTAGGATTGTTGTTACTTATGCCTGCGACAATGTTACCATATGAAACTACATGGGTAACCAAATGGAGCATTGCTTCCTCTGTATTCGAAACGTCGGCCAAAACCTTCAAAGTTATTGTAAACAGATTTTTTATTAGATCTTCGTAAACTCCATCTCTGCACAAGATACTCAAATACATCATGGCTCTGGCAGAAATGTAAGATTCCTCGCCAAAAATAGCCTCCAAAATCATATCCTTGTATTTAGCCTTCCACAAAACCTCATCCGACGAATCTTTATTTATGATCTGCATGATTAGCAAGATATAGTTAATTAATTCTGACATGTAATTAACTTTAGACAATAAAGATGCAGCAGTTGAAGAGTAATAAGAAGTAGAGTTATCTCTGCTTAATCCAAAAACATATTTGGCTCTTGGTGAAGTCAATATTTCAATACAATTATTGAAGTTTGCCTTTCTTTGAGCGTCATCGCCACCACTTGTTATAAAGGAGTTACACATGTTAATTAAAATCTTCAAAAGGCTGGTTTTAATTTTAATTGGTTTAACATCTATCAACATTGAGATAATATACAAAATCTCAGAAACAAATCCTTCAAAGCTTACACAGGAATCAAAAGAGAGATCCTTTAATATTGAAACCAGAATTATGACTTCAGACCAGCTGTTTACATTATTGTCGTTAGTTAAAGTAGGTATTAATTTGTTAATTAATTTTAATAGTCTTTGAACCACAAGACCTGCAACAGAAACAGATGGAATCATTGAAAGAATTGAGATACATGGAGCCCAATCTGAACCCTCAGATTCTCTATCCATAGCATGCGTGATTACCTCATCAGTGATAATTTCTAATAAATCTGAAACCAATAGCAGTTTAGACCATATAAAAATTTTGAATGAGTTCATCGAAAGAGGATCATCCAATGTACATTTTATCAGAAGTCTAATGACTGATATTGCCCTATCTTTTCCATTATTGTTAACATCCATCAAAATGTATTCATAAAAATACTCGATCCAATATGATACCAAATTTAAAACTTGAACTTTGTCAACATCCAATAATTTGTATAGCAATCCTTCAAAAACGTTTTTTAGTACAAAATACGTCATTTCGGGCTTTTTTTGAGCTATCGCTTTTGTTATTGACTTCACCATAACCATGGTATCATCAGGAAGCGACAATTCTATGGTTGGGTATGCCGTATAACCTGTTTCAAGATTGAATGTTTTCTGAGTTACAGCCAGCAACCAATAAGCTCTTGCCTTTGTTGCATCATCAGTGTTTGAAAACCCAGACAAAGCAACCAACAAAATTCTTACTAATAAGTCTAATTCATACTCATTTGTGCTCTGCTTTGGTGGGTTAACAGAAACAGGCTCACCCAATGTACTTTCTTCTTCAAGTTTACTCTTAGCGTAATGAAGGATCTTTAAAATTTCCAAATACTTTTGTGTAGAAAGAATTAACTTTCCGTTATCTTTAAAAAAGATTGTAAATTCATGTGGGATTCCTGTAGAATCAGATGCACATGCTGATGTCATATTTTTGATAAAATAAACATCACTGCAATGACATTCAGAAACCTCTTCACTTTGACTAAATTTGATTCTTTTTGGAGTTTCCCGAACTAATTGTATGTTGTGATTACCAATTTTTAGTGTTACTGGAACAAATCTATTTTTTGAGGATTCGTAATAGGAAGTATTATACAAAGTAACCCTAACATCATTGTAAATATCTACTGAATACCTTTGTAGTTGCAATGTTTTAAAAACTTTTGCTGAACAATTAGAAGTATAAAACTCATGTTTGACAGTTCCTAAACCAAATGTCTCATATGCTTTTTTTGCCTGATTCGCCCAGAAAAGTAAGAAAGCTTCATTGATGTTATAAAAAATGACGGAATTCAAATTAATAAATGAATCTCTTGGAATCAAGTTCAAAAATAATCCCATAATTCTTTCCAGCTTATCTGTCGAAGAAGTAGCAGCAGCTGTACCATCAAGGAATATGTTAAATTTTTTTGTCCACAAGCCGCTTTCCAAGAATAGCAATTTGTAAACTATTTCATTGACATCTATATTTTCAATTTCCATTTGATTTAAAGATAGATTTAATCTTGGGACACCATCCGCATCGGCTGAAACAAATATTAAACCAGAAACTTCAGAAGTCGACCCTACTTTTAAATAGTGTCTGTTCATAAAATCATAAACCAGCGAATACTTTTCTGAATTTTCTCTAATAATCTTAGGTATATCATTTGTCAGCTCCAGCGTAGGTTGTCCAAGAACTAGCATAAAATCATCAATCACTTTTGAGCTTTCAATTAACTCTATAAAGGATTGATGATCTGAAACCGTTTCAATCATAGATGTTCTTAATTCGATATACCTAGAATATAACAATTTGTGAACAGTCCCCAAATTTTCTAATTTTATAATAGGAGCAGAATAATTAACATTAATTGAAATAGGCCTTTTGAGATCAGATATTTTTTCTAAAAAATCAAAAATTTTTAAACTCCATTCGTCTATTTTTTCTTTCAGTCCGTCAAGTAATGGCCACTTTAATGTGTATATTGTCTTATTTGCAAGATTTTGCAAAACCTTAGCAACCAAAATCAGTGTTCTTCTATTCTTGGATGAAATCCTATTTTTAATATTCTCAGTTTCTGGGTTCACAATAGCTGGGCAAAAAAATCTTAAAAATATAAATGAACCAACAGCTATTAGTTCACTTCCAGGAAATTTCTTTTTAGCTGAAACAAATATCCTTTGAGAAATGTAAAAAAATTCATGTGGCAAATACTCAAAGGATTTCAAAGCATTATCACAAAAAGTATCCATACAGTTAATAAATCTTTCAATATGAATTGATCTTTCAGCATCATCACTTATCGGTTTTTCAATTTCAAAATTTAAATGTTTGTCAACAACATCCCACATTAAAGGTTTAATTGTTTGATTTAAAAACTCAAACCCCTCAATTCTAGAAAAAATGGCCAAGCTTCTGGTAGCAAGACTATTTCTTCTTAATATATCCATATTTCTAGAAGCCATCGATATTTCATTTTCAATTAAATCAGAAATAAAAATATGCGTAAGTTTCTTGGGACCACATATTTTTAACAATGAAGTAGCTAATCTTTCTACTTCACTTACAGGACACAGCGAAGCTAAACATCTTAAAATCTGAGGACATTTTTCAGCTTGTTTAACAAAATTATTAATGGCATCTTCCTGTGCAAAGCTTAAAACAGATTTATCTTTTTTTATATTCTTAACCAATTCAATGAGGACTTCAAATAAAGTTCTCCTAATAATAGAATTTGCATTGTAAGCTATAGGCAATACAAAATCTAACCCAATATCAGGAGTTGAACTTAATAAATTTGTTAAACAGGATAAAACATTCTCATTCAACATTAACGTTTTGTGTCTTAAAACAAAAGGAACACTCTCATGATCGGAAGAACGTTTTAAAGCTTTGAGTAAAATGTTGAAATAATTTTCAAAAGCAGACCTTTTCGATATTTCCATATCAACTGTTGTTGTAGCTAATGGCGCTTCTAGTGATATTTTTTCAGTTAAAAAAGATAAAGCTTTAGCACATTCAATAGAAGTATCAAGCCTTAAGTAATCAAAATCTCTCTTTTGTAAATCCATTTCTCTATGAGATTTTGTTAAATTTTCCAAATCCAAATCAACAAATGCAACTGAATTAAACCAATTAAAAACAATTTGCAGCCAATAATTCTTTAAAGCATGAGCACCTTTGGTAAAAAAGAAATCTTCAGCGTTTTTAAAGTACAAAATGACCTTTGAAGTATGGATGATAACTTTATATTTGTAATGACTGTTATAATCCATTAGAAGTATAATATCTAAAACTTTTTGAATAATGTCTAAAACATCCGAGGTACACAAGATAATCAAAGAAATGTCTTTTCGTTCTAAGATAGATCTTATAACTCCAAGAACCTGTTCTAATAAAAAAAAGTTTTTCTCAATTTCCCCACGCTTGCACATCTCACCAAAAATGTCCAATTTTATCTTTAGCTTGTCAAAAAGAATACCAAAAACACCTGGATGTAACTCTGAACTTAGGATATCTTTTGAATTTTCTCTTGTTAGTAAATCAGTAGAATCCAATAAGTGACATTGAATTTCAATAAAAAAATCAATTTGTTTTGATATCAATATTTCATATCTATCTAAGGCTTTGTGAGAATCTTTTGAGGATAAAAATTTAACCTTAAACACACCAATAAAAGAAGCTATTATTCCACAATAATTTCTGAACCTGGTTTGATCATCTCTTACTAAGTTGCCTTGCCCAATGATTGTCATTTCAAAAACCTTTCCTGATAAAACCAAGAAGCAATCAAAAATGGCTTTTGATGGCCTATCAATATGTGTTAAAATATCTGCTCTTATGTGCCGTTGAAAAGCTATAGGCCCAAAAACATTCGTACAATTAGCAATGGACTTTATAAAACTATAATAACAAGAATCAATTTTATCATGTGTAGTTTGCTTGTAAAGACAATAAAAATCAACCTCTTTGATGTACAATGAACAAAGATTTCTTAACGTTGGATGCGCCTTGACATCATTAAAAGTGAGGTTAATAAAAATTGTTCTAAACAAAGATTCATATAATGCTTCAAAAATAAAGCGCTCAGAATCACTGAATGTGTGGGTCTTCTTATTAAAAATGCATGCGTTAGCATTTTGTCTATAATCTAAAAGGTTCTCTAGAGTTTGAAGCATTGTTAATCTTGTAGATTCTGAAACGCCCAGATTGAATGCACACACGCTTAACAATAAAGCAGACTTGCTTGCACTGCAATAAAATGCAATAAAGGAATCATGGTTATATTCCAACGTATTCTGTTGAAAAAAGGATTTGTAGCAAACAACGCATTCTTTGGTTAAAGTTTCGTCGTTATTTAAAATACCACTTAAAAGAATCTTTTCAGTTAATCCTAAATTTTCTTTAAAAGCAGGGCAAAGTGCATCTTGAGTCATCATGCTACATGTTCTCAAAATATTAACGCCATTGGCAATTAAAGATACACATAACATTTTATTTAATTTATGTTCTCTTAAAACACCCTGGCCAGAGCTATGGGTGTTTGAAAATTTTGATATTTTATCTAGAGACCTACTAGAATCCAATAAGCCAAAGTCACTTGATTTTTCATTTTGAAGGATCTTATAATATTCTGTTCTAGAGAAGTTTTCTCCCGAATCATTCCCAAAAAACTGCTCCATGAAAATGCTATCTTTGTTTCCTAAATAATAAAAAATTTCAAGTTGTTCTGGTTGATAATTTTCAAATATAATTTCATCGATGAGATCAGAGGCATGTTCATCTAGATAAGGCAGTGACCCTATTAACTTACCAGACATTTTGAAAGTAATATTTTTAATTAGTTCCACAATTCTGTTATAGACAGATATTTTTTGTTTAAAGTGGTTGGGAATATGGAAAAAAAATTTCATAGCTTCAGATATGCAATAAAGTTCATAATAAAAATTGGAATCAAAATCTTGATCTTTTGATAAATTTGAACATTTTTGCTCTAAGTTGGCCAAAGTTTCATCAGGAAATAATAGCAAAGATGATATCATATTCTCAACCACACCCTTGGTTTTTGATTGAAGACTTTTGTTCAAAATTCTTTGACTGTAAACAAAATTTCTTGGCATGTCATTAGTAGAATTTAATTGAAATATTTTATCAAAAGAAGCAGAGAGCCTTTTTGCAAATTTTGTTATTGGTGATGAGGAGTACTTTATATTCAAAAACCCACCCATGAAACAAACTTGCATTAAAGTAGCAAAAATATACAGGTTAGATCTGTCACTGATATCAAGAGCCTGTGGAGTTCCAAAGTGTTTTAGAAGACTTGACCAAAATTTATTTTCTTTGTTTAAAGTATAATAGGAAGGAAGCTTAGGCATCTTAAACAAATTATTCTTAATCACAGAACCAACATTCTTGGTTTGGCATTCTAAATTAACGCCCAAAATAGTCGTAGGTGAAGAGGAGGTAGATGGAGGTGAGTTTTCACCAGCAGTGTTAGCCGCACTACCTGTATCAGAGCTATCAGTCTTAACTCTTAAACTCTTAACAAATGATAAAGATTTATTAGTGTTGTTACTGTTTTCGTCAGCTGTTGAGGCAGTTGCAACTGAATTTTTTGAAGAATCGACAGCTTCCAGCCCTTTGAATTCAAGTTTCTTCAGATAAGATGAGAAAACATCAACATTGTACAATGAAATTATTGTTAAACTTCTTAATACAGCAATGTCTCCTGGATTCAATAATTCATCGTTGATGCTGCATGAACCAAAATGATAAGCATCTCCTGGTTTAGAAAGTGCTAATCCGTCTTTTGAAATAAAGTTTAGGATATCCATTATTTCTTCAACATGATCATTATTTAAAGACTGATAGTTATGCGCATTTTGTTTAGTGTTTTCAGCGGAGTTCTCAGCAGCTTTGTTTATGAAATTAGAGTTTTTATTAAAGCTTTCCAACCCCAAAAAATCGGCTTCTTCTAAATCTTCTGACAGTTCTCCCTTTTTATGTTTCAAAGTCAACGATGTACCCGAGGCATTTCCATATATGTCATTTATTAATTTAAGAGTATCAAATGAGCCATATATGGAATTAAAAAGACTTGTCAACTCTTTCTTTAAAACTGCATTCTCCAAACTAGTGTTATCGTGTGTGTAGTGTAAATAGTCGTGGCTTTTAGAAACAAAAAATATTTTCAAAGAATGAACAAATGAAAGAAGCATGCATTTTCTAAAAATGCTCCTTTTATAAGTTTTATGAAGCCTATGAATAAACTGAATGAAGAGTGTGAGATCCTTGATATTTTGAAAGGTAACAAAAGAAATGTATTCTGTAGCAAATAATAAATCTGAAGTAAACAAAGAGAGGTATGCTGGAATTAAAATGTATCTTGGATTTCCTTCGTTTATACTAGAAGCCAATGGATTACTTAATGACATGTTCAAAGTGTTATTGTCAGTATTCTTTAGTTCCTCATTAATAAAATGTTCAGTCTCGTTTTCATTGAACTCTTGATGTTTGACATATTTTTCTTTTAACTCCTGCAGCACAAATCTATCTTTGACGGCTTCAGGACCTGGGTTGATCAATAATATTTGTTCTAAAAATTGCATGTAATCCTGAGTGTTTGAGTTTGCAAGAAATGATAAAAGATATTCAACGTTTTTGTCAATCATATCTCTAATATCTTTCATTTGAGGAGTAGAGTCTAATTTTTGATCATTGTGGTTTAAATAACTTCCATTGGAAGCAACATGGATTGATGATGTCTTTAAGCTCTTAAATATCAAATCCTTCATGTTTGGTAACAAAAGTTGGTCCTCCTTCACAATTTGTGAAACACAATCATCAAGTTTGACATTGGATTTTATTGCTATTAAAAATCTTAAAAACCTCTTAAAAGTTTTCGAATTTAACTTTTGAGGACGAACTTTACAGGAAATGTTATTGTCAGAACTTGGATTTTGTTGCTCTGTTTCAAAGTTTAATACCCCAAATTTCAGCGGTTTAAAGGCAGATTTAGAGTTTGAGTAAAACAAATGAAAGGATTTTTCAAACACCTTCTTGCGTTCATCAGCAGGCAAGAAGCTGTATTTTCCTGGTTTAGTGAAAAAATAGCCAACCTCAAATATCTGTGTAATTAATCTCAAAAACAACAACACATAGTTTGAAATTCCAAGTGATCTTATAGGATATTTTGTGCTCTTTCTTATATTTGTATGTTTCTCCAAGAGTCTCAGTGTTGCATTGGAAAGGGGTGCTTGGTTGCTCTTTGTGTGAAAATCACTCCCTATTGTAGAGTCGTAGTGTTCGGTGGTGTCCAGAGGAATGCTGCTGTTGTTAAAATTAGAGGTGGTATCCATGTTTAAAAACGAGGAGGAAGGTGATATCTTTTTATCCGAATTGCTGTCCTCACGAATTGATGTGTTGACAGAACTGTTCACAAAAGGTGTCCCATTTTTTGATGACGCCTTGCTCTCTGCATTAAATCCTGGTGAAGTCAATTTTGTGAAAGTTGATGTATCCGCAAGGTCTTCATCGTCCTGTATGATTGGAAATTCTTCGTATTTAGATAATTTCTCCTTCAATAGCTTCAGTATGTCATCTATCAACAGGTTTGAATCGTTGTCGATGCAAATCGTCAGCAAGGTTTTTACACAATTTTTGTAGTAATCCTCTTCCTCAATTTCCTTTATTGAAGGGCAGAAATTGGGGTTATTAGGTAAAAACTTAGAGATACACTTCAGCAAGTGTCTTGAATATGCTGTTGAGGTCTTGGATGACCCTCCGATTTCTGGTTCAAACATTATTGATAAAAAAGAATGCTACTAATTACAATAATCTTAAATAAAAGTCTTTTTTTGAAGCTGGAAATGCGTAAAACAAGCTATAAACACAATAAACACTTGGCTTCAAAAAGGTTATTCTCGAGGCAAATATTCTAAAAAAAATAAAGTATCCCGGACTCAACCAATACCGGTCTGATGTAGTCAATATAGGTTCCTGATTGTGAAAAGTATTCTTATTTGGTTTAAATCGTTTTTATTTAATATTTTTTTGTTTCGATTTGGCCTTATTTGTTGCTGTTTGCTTTGGTTTGGTTTACTATTAATTGCTTTTATGCTTTAGATAAGAAATGTTTCTACCAAAATTGTGTGGTTGTTCTCCCCTCAGAGAACGTCAAAAAAAAAAAAAAAAATAAAAAGCACACATCATGTATAAAATAAAATACTTCTTGTAAAAAAAAAAAAAAAAAAAAAAATTGAAACGAGAAAAAATCACAGCGTGTTATCCCCGATGCCGTTTAGTAAAATTAACAAGTCACTTGTTGAAAATCAACGAGTTGCGCATTCAGAACAAGCAATATATGAAGTTATTTCTTGGATTTTTGGTCTATTCTCTTTTTTTTTTTTTTTTTGATCTATTTGCTTTGGATTTTTGATCTATTTGCTTTGGATTTTTGATCTATTCTCTTGCGTTTGAGTACAATTGTGATTTCAGACTGCTTAAGCGTATCTGCACTGATGATTCAAGGATGTTATTTTGATAAGTAACAGTGTTAAATGGGCCTGCTTCCATGGCCAAAAAAAGGGCATCTTCTGCGCGTTACCAGATGCTCCAAAAGCAATTCTCTCACGTGCTTACGGCCAACACGTCGCACGATTTGACGATTCTCGGCACAAGACGCCGAGGCTGGGGAGCTGGCGAGAAACACGAGCACAAACTGCACGGCCGTGCTGGCTGTAAGAAAACGGCATTTCTAGTCTTCTTTTTAATCTGAATAATGTGTAAGATAAAGGCTTAACAGTAAGAGTTCATTTCAATATCAACACAGGAGAGAGTTTATTTCAATAGTAGCGATCGAAAGAGGTGTCAGTCACGTGACTGCTGTCGATGACGTAAACAGAGGATATTATCTCTGTCAAAGTTATTGTAGATCAGGACCAGATGGAATAGCTGCGTCGTTGCTGCATAATCTGTTCTTCATGGTTGTCAAAACACTTTTTATAGTGACAGCGTGGTATTCAAGACTGCAATCAGGAGGGTACATACAAGTCACATGTCAAACCACCTGTATTTCGCAGATCTTCTTACCCAAAAAAAAAAAAAAAATCCGCTGTGTCCTGCAAAGATTATTTATGTTAAGCTGCGTGTGTAAATCATTCAATGCGTATACACTGACAGAGTTGGAGGTTTTGGCAGAAGCCGCCCACTTGACATCTGTCACTGCTGATAGAATTGGATGCGGTAGTCACGTTACATTTTCTGCCTAGTTCGTAAACTCATCGCTGCCATATGAACTTTACACTAAAGCATGTGACCACATGGAAGATTGAAAAAAGTACCTGTAAATAAGTGATCATATCTACCATTAGCTTCTAAGATAGATACTCATCTTCATCACTTTCAACCTAGAAAATACCACAATTCAGTCTATATAAACCCTTTTACCCCCGGCATCTCTCAATGCTGATAGAATTAGATGCGGTAGTCACGTTACATAACTTCCCAGGTCAACTATTTACTGCCGAGTTAGTAAACTCCGCGCTGCCACATTCACTTATTCCCTGCATACTCCACGTGTACGAATTTTGAAAACAAGTATCTGTAAATAAATCCAAGCATCTGATAGCACGGAATATTAGATAATTATCCTGATTTCCTTCTACGCAGAAAATATGTCATTTAAAACCAAGCATCCATTAACAGACCCTTTAAACGGGCCTATTTTCATGCAAACGCATTTATCGGACATAAACAGCTCTCATTATGTAAAAACAAAACAACCAGCCAAATTCTAGGCCCTCATTGTTGCGAAAAAAATTGGCTGATTGCATAAAATTATTACGCGACTACTCTACTCATATGTTAAGGGCGAGACAGGGGTCTAGTATTTTCACTTTGCAGCAGTGAAATTTCAATTCTAAAGTCTGAACATATATAAAAGACGCTTGAAACATGAAAATTTTATATTTAAACTCTGCACAATTCTGTTATACTGTCTGTTATTAATATTCAATCAAATATTCTTCCCCAGTGTAACCAGACCAAACAATGTACAGATCCACCACAAGCAAACTATTCAGAAACACACTTGCAGCAGCAGGATTGGTGACTGCAGGCTACTACACAACGACACGTGCCGGAGTCAGCAATAACAGCGGACTGAAAACTCCGGCTGAAAACGCTACTTCTGTTAAGCCAGCAGCAAACCAATTTATCTCCTCCACAAAACTAAAAAACACCAACTACCAGAATGTTTACAACGACATTGCAAATGTTATCAGAGACAACGACGAGCATGACGATTACATAGGTTCAGGCCCAGTTTTACTGAGATTAGCCTGGCATGCTTCAGGGCAATTTGACAACAGCGAAAAGGTGAAGGGAGGTTCATACAACGGAACCATGAGATTCGACAAGGAACTAGATGATCCATCCAATGCAGGTTTGAGATATGCATTTGATTTGTTGAAGCCTGTTTACGCAAAGTACAGCGACAAGATTTCCCACGGAGACTTATTCACTTTGGCTGGTGTGGTTGCGGTTCAAGAAATGGGAGGACCAAAGATTCCATGGAGATACGGCAGAGTTGACGGTGATATTGAAACTGTTCCAAACAACGGTAGACTGCCAGATGCTAATCAAAACGCCAACTATGTCAGAAAATTTTTCCATAGACTGAACTTTTTAGAGGATAAAGAGATAGTAGCCTTGCTTGGAGCCCACTGTGTTGGAAAGACACACTTGAAGAACTCCGGATTTGAAGGCCCTTGGGGTGCTGCCACTAACATGTTCACCAATGAGTTTTTCAGAAACCTGCTGGAGGAGAAGTGGAAATTAGAGCCAAATGCTGCAGGAAACAAGCAGTACAACAACGACAAGGGCTATATGATGCTGCCAACTGACATGGCTTTGGTTCAGGATGGAAGCTTTAAGAAGATTGTTGAGGAGTTTGCTAAGGACGAGGGTGCTTTCTTTACTGTTTTCTCAGTTGCTTTCAGCAAGCTTTTGGAGAACGGGATTGAGTTTGAAAAGTCGTCGCCTGTGCTATACTTCAAGACGCTGGACGAGCAGGACTTGTAGTGTGCTGTTTGTTAAGATAACGGCTTTATTTATTTTCTGAAAGACTTTTTTGTTTACTTGCGAAATGAGAGATTTTATTTATTTGCTCAAAGACTTTATTTATGTGCTCAAATACTTTATTTATGTGCGTTTTAGACGAAGTTTCTGTCTTTGGCGTTGTTTATAGTTGACAAATTCACTTTTCTGTTTTGCCGCGTACATGGTTGCCTGCATATAGCCCCACATCAATTGCTGGACTATATAGAAAAGAGATTCATACTGTCGCAGACAAGACTTGATAATCAAAGTGACTCGGCTATCTCCGTTGGTCTTTAAACCATTTTAGTGTGCAAATCCAGTCTTATTATTGTTTCTTAAACTTTTAAGTCTCAGCACATGACTTTAAGCTGTGCTTTGATATGTGTGTGAATTTACGTGTAAGTTAACAGGAGGGGTAAAGAGCCCCAAAATAAATGCATGGTAGCGCAGGACAGCAGGGGGAGTATTTTCTACTTTTTTGGAAGTGATAAAAACAAACCACTAGACTCTCAATGGTCAGGTGCATACGCAGTACCTTTGTAAAACAAGAATTTATGAATACTAGGAAGTAGGATAGCAAGAAAGCGTAACAAGTTACAACTTCTGCCTTTGATCAAGTCTAGCTAGTTTCGGAGTTAGCAAAATAAACTTCGGACCTAAGCATGGAGCGTGAAAACATAAAGTAAGTGTCACTGCAGCCAAATTATTCTATTGAGTACTCTGCTTTTATATCTCAGCTCATTACTAGCACATCGCGTAAGCATTATATGTAACTTTTTTACCCGCGCTGCATCCCCTTAGCTCCGAGGAAACGTCCATTTCAGCAAGCAAAAAGTCTCACTTTTTAGGCACTTCTTGCAGCATTTTTTACCCTCTGTTACCAGCACTTCTAAAATCCATTGCCTGGAAAACTAATTGTTTTTTAGCAGGCTCATTACGGCATGTTCTTGCGCAGTTTTTGGCTTCTTAAAAGACTGCCAAGATTCTTACAGCGGAGCAGCTGTAGGTCACGTGATTTAAGCTTTGATTTTTTTCAAATTTTTTTTTTTTACCTATAAAAATTTTCTTATTTAAAAGTTCTGCCAAATAATCCGCACGAGAACACTGATTTCTCACAACAAAACTGCAGCAGTAACAGCCCAAACACGCATCATATCGCCATGTTTCTAACTAAAAACAGACTTTTTATCAGCCAAAGAAGGGCTTTTATGAGCTCAACCCTTCTAAAAAACGGAGCTAACAGTCCTGCAGAAACCAAGAAGGCTCTCAACTGGGTGGATTTTTTCAAGATCAAAAAGCAGGAGAGAAGAGTCAACGTTATTTCAGGCATTGTGACAGGTTTTCTGACATCAAATCTTGCATTTGCATATGCTGCAAACGTTGAAATTGATCCGACTCAGATGATATTCGGTGTTGATCCATCAATGGTTATTGTTGGTGGCTGCATCACAGCAGGTTTTTTTGGCTATTTGGTAGGCCCAGCTTTTGGAAGACCTCTGTTCAAGTTTAAACACAGGGCTGTTTTGGCACAGTACAACGATAAAACAAGGGTGTTTTTGGATCATGTGAAGAAAAATAGAGTTGACGCTTCAACTCAGTCTCTAAACAACCCTCCTCCAGACTACTACGGTGAAAAAATCGGCTCATTGAAAGAATACAAGACCTGGCTCAGGGATTCAAATGCATACAGACACAATAACGGTGATTTGTAGTGTGACCTGTTGGTTTATTTGAGCGTGTATCGAGCAATATAATTTGTTTCTGCTGACGCTGTGGTCCCGTGACCTTCCGCATATCCAGCTGAGCTATGCACTGCTAACACGTCTATATATCAGACACATTAAATGAGAATCAATGAAAAAGAGTAAAAAAAAGACAGTAAGATTTATAAAACAAACAATTTTGGCACACAGTTTGCACAGAAAACAGTTTGGTTTTGACTCTGTTGGTGCTACTTCTACCCTCTTTCGGAGAAGGTTGTTTCTCACGTGACGCTTTGTCACACCACAGCGGCAATCTCCGATCCCCCCTTCCCTTTTTGATTTTGTAGAAACCAACCATTATGTGGCTGTTAAAAATAAAAAAAAGAAATAACCTATAAACATAAAGCACCAAATAAAACAAGGTAACTGATCTTTCCACAGAAATAATAAAAAAAGTAAAAGTTTCTTGGTACCAGCCAAATCTGACCATTCTCAAAAGATCTTACCTTCAAAATCTGAGTACTTTGTCTTTACCCGAACATGTCATCCCAAAACAGCGACTCTGAGCCATTTATATCCCTAACAAAGGACGACATTTTCTTGATGGTTGTCTCGCTTTTCTTCCCACCTGTTGCTGTCTATTTAAGACAAGGTTTCTGGTCCAAAGACATGCTCATAAATGTTCTACTAACCATTTTGCTGGGTGTTCCAGGCTTTCTGCATGCTGTGTGGGTGATCTACACTACTTCTTCTTTGCGCCCTGCTGTTCCCGTGACCTCATCACTATCGAGACTGGAAGAAGGGCATGGAGCCAATCACATTCCAGAACACAGTCATGAGCAGAATAAACCACGCCCAGAAAAAAATCCCGAGGCGGAGACTCTACTCAATCCACATTTCCCCTTAGACAACAAGGTGCAGTCCTAGTGTGACGGATTTAAACATGGCTGCACTTTTAGGTGTCTTTTTCAGCTGCAGTATGATCACCAGAACTATTATTTTTACCGTCATAAGCATCAGCAGTCATTAGGTATTATTGTCTTCTATCTACCATCCGCCATATTCAGAAGTTTATATATTAAAATAAATAATTGATTTGAAAAAAAAAAAAAAAAAAACGAACAGAGTTAAAAAGAAACGGCAGTATAAAGTGCAAAGTTTCTGGGCTTTTATGCCTGTGCTACCACTTCATAGCAGCAGCACATCAAGAATTCGGATTTAACATTCGGGCATGTAGCTCACCATTGCTTATTTGAAAAACTGCACAGCCAGAATAAAAACTCATAGTTTTTTTACCATACTTCCAAAATAAGGTATATGCAGTATTTTGTCTCAATTCCACACCATTCCTCAGCGTTAAAAGTACGTGTCACGTTACCATGTGCGCAGCTACCACTGCAACGATGCAGTTCACCGTTATTATACAACTCCATGTATCTACTCGCTACTCAAAGTTACTTAAACGACATATTCCTGTTAGACAAGTATTCTTTTGAAACAACGCTTCTTTGAGGGAAGCATAATTAACTAAAACACTTCTTAGAGAGTACCTGACAAAAAATCTGATGTGTTTTTTCTTTCCTTAGACTTTACTTAACAACTTTTAAACCCTTTTTATGTGGCTTACATGTATGTTTTTTTTTTTTTTTGTTTCAGAGTACAGAAATATTTCTCAAACGGGAAATTTTTTTGTAATTCAAAATTTTACATACTTTTTTTTTTTCTAAGTTGCAATTTTTCAATCAACATACAAAAAACAAACTGAAAAAAAAATTAACAATAATTCCAAAATAAGAAAAAAATTTTCTGTTCGACAAAAAAAGCAAAAATATGAAAAACATTTAATTAACAACAACTTCCTTGTTTATTTCATACCTTTAATTATAATCAGCGTCTTCTTTTTGAAATAATTCAACAAACAAAACCATTAAGAAATTAAATAATATATTCACTTAAAGTTTACAGCCTTTAGATTTTTTAATCCAACTGACCTTATACTTTCATTAAATAAACCAGCTAAACTAGAATACATATTTTGTTTCAACAAATAAAACTTTAGAAATGCAAATAAAAAACATTATCCTATCAACTCTATTAGCTATAGAAGGTGTTTCAGCCGCCCACAGCCACTCAAAAGGAAGCTCCAAGAGCATTTCTAGCTCAATCGCTTCTTCCAGTGAATATTCTAGCACTACTTCAAAGGAATCTGGCACAAGTTCAAAGGAATCCAGTTCTACTGCCACTGCTTCAACCACTGGAAACGCAAGCTATGTTCCAGGACACAACTGGAAAACTTTGACTCCTGATCATACATATCAATGTGGTTTCACTGACTTCAGCTCTACTTTTGGTGTTGCTGTCAAGACTATCACTTTGAACTCCCAATCTTCCCCAACCAAGGAAAAGAGAGATTTAATCGCTCCAACCCAAGCTGTTGATGTTGTCGTTGGTCAAGTTAGAGCCGTTGCCAAACCATCTTTGTCTTCTTCCGATAGCATTGTCACCACCACCACATTAACTAGAACTAAAACTGTTGTTTCAACCTCTGTTGCAACTTTGTCTGTTAATGCCACTGCCTTAAATGAAACTGGTTCTTACAATCAAACCAACTATAACATTACCATTAACGGAACTTTCATTAATGCTACTTATTCTAACATCAGTTTCTATGGTAACTCTTCCTTGTTAAATGATACTTCATTAAACAACACTGCTTCCTACTTAAACGCAACCCACAAAGTCAACACTACCTCTTACAACAGCACCTTGACTGAATGTTCTGCTTCTTTGCCAGACTTCTTTGATGATGTTTCCTGTCAAACTAACACTACCCTATCTATTACTTTAGAAAAGGGTGTTTTGAGAGACAGTTCTGGTAAGATTGGTTCTATTGTTTCATCTCACCAATTCCAATTCAATGGTCCATGGCCAGCTGAAGGTACTTTGTATGCTGTTGGTTGGTCTATTACTCCAGACAACAACTTGGCCTTGGGTGACAACGATATTTTCTATGAATGTTTGACTGGTGACGGTTACTACGACTTATTTGACGAATTCATTGGATCCCAATGTATTCCTATTCAATTAGAAGTTGTCACTTTAATTGATTGTTAAACTTACTAAAACAGCAGTATATATAACTATCTATTTTAAATTTAAATACCTTTTTTATCAAACACAGAAAAAAAATAACATGATGTTTTAGAATAAAACTTTGCTTTAATATATGAACAAAGTATTTATTTTTATAAATGTTGATTTAATTAATAAAAAAAAAACTGTTTAATAATTTTCTTTAAAAATTTGGGCAAAAAGTCCAAAAAATAAAACTCCGCGACGGGGAATCGAACCCCGATCAGGCACGCGACAAGCGCCTATTCTAACCGTTAAACTATCACGGATTGTTAAATTTTATTAATGTTTGTCGTCGGGAAATGGTGCTTGGCCCTCAAACTCTGAATTGTCGTTGTCGGACATAATAAATAACTTTGAAAGTA
>JAFNJT010000095.1:0-37316 GCA_019649525.1 Hanseniaspora lindneri | reverse complement strand
GATTACCTAAGGTAGCGGTGTGAAGGTGTCCGGGTAGATTAAGGCACGTGCCTCCTACCTCTATTTCTGTCAAATGATGGAAATAGAGGTATATGTCACGTGAGCTGAACTTTCCGAACACCTTCACATTGCCAAATTAGGAAAGCAACAGCTCACTAAATTTTATGACTTGCTAAATATTTTTCGTCGACGAATCTTGAAATTTTTTTATTCGTAAATAAATGTACATAATTAATATCACAGAGTAGTAGATATTTCTGTTGATTTCCTTCTTGGTAGAAAATATGTGTATTAAAACCAACCAATATCTAATTAGGTTCTTTACACACACCTATGTTCTATCAAGATTAAAAGTTGAAAAGCTAAGAGCAGTATTGCAACATGAAAACTATTGAACAAATACATGCACAACTTTCTAAGAAGCCAATCAGATTCCTATAAAATTCAAAGTTTTTTAAATACAAATTTAAAAAAATGGATAAAATAGAAGATATATTGACAAAAATAGAAAGTGTGACAAAAGTTTTTGATTTAATAGGCCTTTCTAAACATCCTCATTTGATACTCGATACCGTACAAAGAAAATTGGATGATATTGAACATGATTTGCTCAATATATTCTTAGAATATTCAAACTTTAAAGTATTTGAGACTAAAGAATCAAACAACATTGAAACTCTAAGAGAAGTATGCCAAACTTTGAAAGGTAAATGAGAAATCAGTGGGCTTGATAATAAACATAGAATTTACAACAAACTTTTGTTTCGCGGAATTCTTGGATTAGAAAAGGGTATCAATGCATGGTAGAATGGTTGAATGTAATGAAACAGCTACTATCAGAGCTCAAAGGAACTTTAATCAAAATAAAAGATAAACATAAACACTGGGCACATATTATGATGCCTTTTTATTTAATATTAGATTATTCCTGTAGAATCGTTTCGATCCTGGAAAATCTAGTAAATGCCTTGGTAGGTTATTTGATGTAATCAAGCCAAAACAAGTATTTGAAACCTCTAGCATGAAGAAATGTACTTATTCTATCAAAATGGATGAAGGAGTTGCAAGATCAGCGTTAAAAATTGATAAAAACAGCAGTGGATTTAATGTAAACAGACTTGCTCAGAAGAGAAGAAACAGCTATGAAACTGAAACTCTAAGAACTGGCGAGAAAAGGTTTAAAAGAAATCCTGAAATTAATACCAATAATAATCATATAAGCAACAAGGAGAATAAAGGACAGCAAATTGGACGAATACTCACATTAAGAGCTTCATCAGAAGTGTCTCAGAATGAGATCACAAAAGAAGACAATCGTGATGACAAAAACAATTTGTGAAAAGTTTTAACCACGTTAAATCCACAGGAAGCAAAACGTAATGTATCCAACAGCTTAGATGAGAATGGTATATGCTGTTAACAATTTGCTACTAGCAATAATAAAAGTAATCTGTGAGAATGACTACACAAACTGAAGCAGGGTTTAAAATTTTAGTTTATTCCACCCGAGAATCATATTGTGTTGAACATTATAAATATAATGGAAGGAGCCGCCATGAATCTTAGAGATACCTCGGAAGATACTGTAAGCAGTACTCGGACAGAGATTATCGCCAACTTTAAGAAACTATGTAAGGTACTGGGGTGATACTGTCCAAATCACAGGATCAGTACTGACTAGTTTCGCCTCTAGAATACCTAACTGAAGGATAAGCAGCTGCATTTCGATGCTTCGGGGGTTTATAAAATACGAAGTAAGAAATCAGTTTGGTCTTATTGGGTTAGTTGTATAGAAGAGTTTAAACACAATTTCAACAAAAAAGAACAAGGTCGATTGATGACTTTGCCACCAACCTTATAGAAGCGACGAGAATTGATTCTTATTTCTCAAAATTAAAAGAGTACAACTTGAACAGGTGGTGCAGATATAGATGCTATAAAACTGTTTGGTATGTACAACAATTTTGAGAAATCGGCGGGAGTGATAGAAATAGAGGTAGGAGTCACGTTACTTAAACTATCCGGACAACTTCACACCGCCACATTAGGTAATCAACAAGCTACTATATTTTCTGACTCTCTAAATATTTCACGTAGACGAATCTTGGAAATATTTTATTCGTAAATAAATCTAAATATTTAATATCAAAGAATATTGGATATTTCTCTTGATTTCCTCTGCGTAGAAAAATGTGAGTTAAAACCAACTAATAAATAATTAGCCCCTTTTCACCCACCTATTTTCTCTCAAATGATGATAGTCACGTGATCAAGACAATTATTTTTCCGCTACCGTGTTTGTTATTGGCGGTGAAGATTCTCACTCAAACAGCTACACTGCCAGTAAAGATTAAAAGCTCTTGTTTTGGTTGGAATTATAATCGAAGCGTAAAAAGTATTTATTAAATTGGGAATATTGTTATCAACAAAGTTAAAAATGAAAATAAAATTGACTTAAAAATAAAAAAAAATTGACTTAAAATAAAATAAAAGTAAAGTTAGATATAACTGTTCAAACTTAACAGTTTTAAAACCAGACTATGTAACAAATGTACCCTCGTATACACCTAGTTTTTTCTCATTCGAAATGTGCTATTAGCCTTTTTTTTCATGCTGAAACCTGAGATTTTGTTAGGTGCATCTGCAAACAGTAGTCTAAATATTGGAATATATCCACCAAGCACTGAATATAACGACATCAACAGTCCAAAACATAAGCTAGAAAATAATATCCAGGGGGTTCTTTGTTCAAAGTAGTCAATAATATATATAATCTTCAAAGCAGGCCTAATGCTTCAAGTAATTGCTTCAACAATTTGTTGACAGTAGCGTCTTCATTAATAATATCTCTTATGGCATTCACGTTTTCATACAACTGAGGGTAATCTTTATTTACTTGTTGCTGAGGATCAACAGCAATAACCAAAGAAGCAGGAATCTTTTCCTTGACTGTTCCTCTCACGGAAACCTCATCACAAAGTCTCAAATAGCATCTCAATAGGTTTTTCAAGATCCTGCCAGGATGTGAATTGTTGTCATTGGCTCCGCCACCATTTTTTGAATGATCTTTATGTATGAAGTATATGTTTGTTATCATGGAGTTTAAAACATTGATCACAGATATCAGTCTTACTTCATTAACACAGATGTAGTTCAATCCACTTTCATTTAGTATTATTCTCATAAAGATGAATAAGGCAACAGTTTTGCTTAACTCAGAAGAGACCTCCATTATTTTTAAGCATTGAGGAACAATTTCAGTCGATAGCAAGTACTTTATAACCTCAAAAGAGTCACTTTTTACTAAAGACCCAAAAACACCTAGGGATGTCAATTTTAGATATTCAAATTCTCTACTTTTTAAAATAGCAGTGGAGATATCCACTTTTCCGTTTTGGGATGGAGCAGCACACTGCAAGAATGGGAAAAGATAAAAAGGAATTTGTGCATTGATCAGTTCCATTCTGGTTTCTGGATGCAAGGCAATGCATTGAAACAAAACCAGTACATTGCACACTCTATTGGACAACTCAGGAGTGAGTGTAAAATTTGGGGTGTTTCCTGTTAGGTAGGGATACAGGGCAATTATTTCTTGAAGTAAAATAGTAACTTGACCTGGTGAGTTCCAAATTACAGGGCCTAAATCTTCAAATTGTTGTCTGTTCTTTCCCAGATTCAAAAGAGCCTCATTTCTATGTACTGGATCATAAACGGAGCACAGCCAGTTAAAAGAATCGTTAGAATCAAACACTGACATTTTCCCAGCAGCGATTCTCTTGGTTATTTTGTTTCATGATTAAATTATTTCACGTCAGAAACACATGCCTAAAACATATATGAATTGATTTGAATTTAATATAAGATGTAAGAATTAAAACTTTGTTGAAAACACAATTTGCGGAGAATTTTTTTTTTTTATTTTTTTTTCAGCACTACTCAACATACGATACATGTTCGGGTAAGCTCATGCAATGTGATAAAAATGAACAACTGCTTAGTCACGCGACCAATAAAAAAAAAATGAAGGCAGGTATTTGCAACTTGTTTATTTATACCTTTTTATGAGCCTTATTATATTGTCAACAAATTAAAAGCAAATAATGAAAACAAACGCCAAAAAAATTACCTCAAATTTGGTGAAAAGTAACATAAACAAGATTTTTAGTTGAAAATTTTTATTCATTTATTTAGTTATTTTAATGGATATAAATGATGAATCGTCAGTAAGTGAGTCAGACTTTGTTGATGACGACATAAGTCTTTCATCCATCAATGAAAAAACAGATAGTGAAAGCATTTCTTCTGAGGAAAGTGAAACCTTAAAGCTTAGAGAAGAACTTCCATTTACCCAACTTCAACCGTACAAGTCAGATATTTTAAAACTTATAGTCGAGAAAGAAGAACCAAAGATTCAGCACACAGAAACCAAAAATCATATTGGCAAGTTTCATCGTAAGAGATATTTTTTTAAAGAAGTTCACAACGAAACTATCGGAGATATATTCATTGAAGATATTAATCTTCCTAGAAAGCATTTAAAGTTCACCAAACGTCTCCCTCTGCCTATAAAAAAATATAAAGACGAAATAATGAAAAAAGATATGCGACTTATTGACCCAACAATCAGCGATTTAAACTTTGCGACAATGATTGGCATACCAATAACAGAGTTTGTATTAATTTTTTCATACCTATTTTTTGGAGTTTTTTTAGAAGACCCGCAATATGAAGAATACATCCCAAATGTGGAAAATCTAGGAGACGAAACATTAAATTTCATCATCAAATATTTCAAATATAGACTGAAAAGTTTGAAATCAGAGTATGCAGCAAACGATGATTTTGTTAGTACAGCCATTGGAAATAAAGATGCAGATGAAGATTTGGAGGATCAAAAACTTCTGACTAGTAAAATACTTCCGTTGTTGCTGATTCTTAGAGATAAAGTAAACAGAATTTAATTTAAAACTGAAAAAATGAGCGATCACGAAAAAAAAAAAAAAAAAAACAAGTATTAATTTATATTAATTATTAAGGCGGGTTTTAAAATCGGAACAATATATACATATAGGTCACCCAAATGGTAACTTTTAGCATTCTAAATCTATTAAAGTATTAGAACTTTTGTTGTTCTGAGATAACATTTGGAAATCAAATGTTTTATTTTTTATTTTTTTTTTTGACAATACTAAGAAAAGAAATTTTTTTCTAATTGTTTATTGCAAAAAAGATTTGACCTTAGCAGCAATCTTCTTGAAAGGAGCAAACAACTTGTTGGACTTCTTAACAGCTTCCTTAACTTCTTCAACAACTTCTTCAACGGCCTTTTCAGCTTCTTCAACTGGAGAAGCTTCTTCTTCAGCAGCAGCTTCAGTGGTTTCTTGAGCTACTTCTTCAGTGGCAGTTTCGACCTTTTGTTCGACTGGTTCAACAGTTTCTTCAACAACGTTTTCGATTTTTTGTTCTTCAGTGGCAGACATTTTGTTTATATGATTTTTTATTTAGATTAGATCTGGTTTTATTTTAATTTTTTAAAATTTAAAATTTTCTAATTATCTTGATTTGAGAGAATATAAAGAAATTACAAACTATTGCATCGAACAAGTTCTGTTACAAAGCTTCTTCTTAAATAACATTGCGTGCCGAAATATCCATCTCATATTTTTTTATACAAGATAATTTTAGAGTCAACAAAACAACGTAAATAATATTCATTTTTTCCTAATTAGGAATAAATGTGGACTTTGAGGCCTCATCGCAAAGCTATTTTAAGAAAAAAACAAAATCTTTATCATTTTTCTGGAACAATTGCTTGAGTATGAATATATTTTGCTTGCAATTTTTTTTTTTTTTTGAACTCATTGCTCAAATAAGTTTTATGCAAAAAAAAAATAATAATACTGTGCGCGTTTTCTAAGTGTTAATTGTTTGGTTTAATTATTTCTCTGTTTGAAATTTATTATCGTGGTTTGTTTGGTATTGCGTATCCTTAAAGGGAAAATACAACTTGTTATCGGAAAAAACAGTGTTAATTTTGTTAAAAAAAGAAACGTTTTCGGAAGAAAAGCCCCCTTTTTTTAAGGGCAGCTTTCGGGAAAATTGTTCCCAAAATAGCACAAAAGCAAAAAGTCACGTGGAACAGATAAACTGTAATTTTTATGTTTGGCAATTAGTTTGTTTACCAAAGAAGAAGCTTGAAGATAAGAAACTATGGAAGCATAGTGTAAGAGATGTAGAAGAATCTATTTTTTTAAAAAAAGAATTCTTCTTTATTAGGATTGAAGTTTCACGCTCTGGAAAGTTGAAATCTTTTACGGAACTGCTTTCAGAAATAGTTGAGCTCATTATTCGTTTTATTAATTGATAATTCAATATTGAATAGTTATTTATAGTTTCAATTCTTTTTCTACTCTAATGCGTTTAATTTACTGGGCTTAATTTACTTTAATTTAATTTAATTTCTTTGCAGAAATGCTCTGCCGGGTAAAATGAAAAATTAATTTCCAGCTGTTTCATGAAGAAGGCAGTACCACAGCAGCTAGTATCTCTGCATGATTCAAATTTGGGATGGAGCATTCTTAGTAGTGCTTTGAAGGTTACATTGTTGTCGTGCATACTTTTATAGGATATTCTTAGCTCAAATTCAACGTGTGAATGCTTTCAATATTCTGATAAAATGGGTTCAACCTAAAAACCAAGTTGGTCACGTGACCTAGACTTTTTATTAGGGCTTTAAAAAGCATCGACTTTTGAGTAAAAAACAAAAAGTTTGGTTACTGATGCAACCGCATTCTTGTTACCAATTGTACATTTGATTTAAAACTAACGAAAAAGTAGTTAAGATGCTTTTATATTACGGAAAGAACAAGAAAATTGAAAACTGTTTTTAAAAGAAATAATATTATTTGAATTCAGAAATTTGGGTATACATGATCTAACATAAAAAATTCAGACTGGTGCACAGCAAAGTTTCGTCTTTTTTGTCATCATATTCAAACATATTATTCGACACATCATTTAGTTATTCGAAAAGAAATGAATATTGAAAGCTCCATTCCACTAAATGGCTAATAGCTACAATTTCAATTTCATTTTCATAACATAATGGGAAGCAATTAAAGCCTTGGTAGTAAACAGTTTTGTTTGGTTGGTTTAATTTATTTATCTTTTTGGATAGTTTTAATTTAACATAATTTCTTCACTTTCTTTAAATCTTCACTCTTGTTCTCCTTTTATATGCTGCTGAAATTAATGTTAAAGAAAAAAAAAAAAAATTTTTTTTTTATAATTGTTTGTAACCAAATTAGGAAATTTTCAAAAAAGTCCGGATTTGGAAATATAAACAAATTCACATGTTGAAAAAGCAATGTTTAAACAACAGATAAGTTTCTATATGTTTGTAATAATAATAGACAGTTCAAATATTATATAAGACAGTGGTATTAAGGCTTCTTTACGGATACATTGTAAATACCAGTTTCTACTTCATCAATATCAAATTCGGCCTTTTTCAACTCCTGGGACCACTTAATATGTGGGATCTCCCAATTGAGTTTTTGAGCTATTAAACCAGCAACATCATCACATAATCCCAGCAACTTGACATCAAATTCATTGGTAGTAACATCATCCCTGTTGATTAAGATTTGGGGTATTTTCGGGTCAATCAGATTAACAATATTACTAACTGGTTGAACTTTCAGGGAAGTACCTATACAGAGTAATAAATCACATTCCTTACAGTCTCTGTTAATGCTATCGTTGTATTTCTTTGGCAAACCCTCACCAAAAAATGTTATATCTGGTTTCAAAACACCAAAAGATTTGGAATTGTGTTCAACATAATGCTTGAAAACTCTCTTTGGATTTTTCTCTCTCAATAGCATCAGTTTTTCATTTAGTTTGAAGAATTGTCCTGGGTTTTCATTGATGAAATGACCGTTGCTATCTTGCTCAAACACTTGAACATTGTTGTCTTCCAAAAAGTCACCATTTCCAAATTCTGTTGGATAGATAAGCTCCTTTTCTTCTAAACAGTAAGGACATAATGGTATTGTGTTTGATCTTATGTAGCTGTAGATATCACTGCCCTTAATGCAGTAATTGCATGTGACACATGTAGCAGTCGCAAAAGAACCGTGGCACTGAATGGTTTTGTCATCATCTACTCCTACAAAAGATTCAATATTGTCGATATTCTGGGTATAGTTTCTTAACAAGACTCCTTTATCCTGAAGTACCTTAATGAAAGCATGCAGAGTAGAAAAAATACCATCAGGAGGCAGGATTTCATGGGCAATAGAGTAAAAAATGCCTGGGTTTTCCAAAAACACATCTAGTGTGAAGACATCCTGGGCATCGTCCAGATTTAAATTGGATACTTTTTCATACAGCCCGTTTTTAGATCTGAAATCTGGAATTCCAAGAGAGGTTGAAATACCAGCACCTGTTAGAACAAGAATCTTCTTGGCAGAACCAATCTTTTCAATGACTTGATCTAAAGTGCTGAAGTTGGGTAATCTGATTCTTCCAACTAAAACATTGTTCAAAGCAATGGTCAAATCTTTCAGCAAGTTGTCGCAGTCGCTTTTGTCAAAATAACTAAAGTCCTGCAAAGTGTCATCAGGAAAATCCTCTAGTTTCGGCAGATTTTTAGTCAGCCCCATGGCTTCAGGGTTCTGTACGGTCAGCATTATCTTGAATAATAGTCTCTTGTTAGTCATTCTGAAGCCCAGGAGTCTCAGTAAATAGTAAAAACCAGCTGGTGGCTGGTCATTTCCAATGTAAGAATCTAAAAACTGCTCGTTGGTGTAGAGTTTTAAACAGGATCTACAGTGAAGAGATTTTTCTTTGGTTATATCAGGAAAGATACACTTCCCTGTTTTTGGATCCATTCTTAGTGACAACGGTACTGTTCTGAGCACAGGAATATCAATATCAGCGTTTTCAGGATCAGGAATCCACTTAAATCCGTCCTCATAATCGTAGTCCAAACCACTTGCCACCGTTTCTTCTGCAACAGCTTCATGTTTTTTATGAGAAGGATAAGCATCTAGATCGTCAATTAGCAGGGCATCTTCCTCAGCATTGTGCAATCTCCCGTCGTCCATTGGATCTTCAGCACTTTCAAATGTTTCTGGCTGGGTGTTATTTTCGAGATCAGTGTCTTTTTTTTGCTGCTGTTCTTTTCTTTCATAATTTTTGCCTGATTGTTCTTCATTATTGCCTTCTTCTTCTTCATTATTGCCTTCTTCTTCAGCATAATCATCATCATCTTCACTGCTGCTAGAATACACAGAATAAGTTGAAATATCATTAAAAGTATGGTTCAAAGACTTTGGAACAGCGGCTTGAGACAACACTGGCAGGGAGGGCTGCTCATTGTAGTCAATTGCCTCGCCACGCATTCTACGTCTTTTTGGTGACGGTTCTCCAACCTCAGCATCCAATGATGGAGATTGTGAGTGGATCAAAGAAGCAGATCTGGAGCTTTCTTGAGACATAGTGTTAGCTCCGATGGATGTTTCAGGTCACGTGTTCCTAAGGCGACTTTGGAGTACAGGATTTCTTATCTGCACCTTTCAATTAGTGTGAGTATTTAGTCAATATTGATGAAGATTAATGTTAATTCTGGAATGAGAGGTGATGATTTTTGGAGAGTTGTATGGATAGTTTGGGTTGAATTTTTTGCGGAGTTAACAAAAAGAAAAGAAAAGAAGAAAAAAAAAAGTTGAGCAGATTGATGCACGTGACAAAATATCGGATATAACGGACACGTCCCTAATATTAACGTGTTGTATGTTAATCATCAGCCAAAGGACAGAAAAGAGCCGCGTTTTGGTGCTGCGACAGAGCAAAAACAGGCATAAAATTGAAGATGGCTTAAAAACGGCGCGTAATTTGGCTTGTAGCTGGCACCCCGCAGCCACGGGAGCACGCGGTCATGTGCGTACCTTGCTGGTGTACAAGATCACGTGACCAACCAACAAAACGCCTATCTCCGACGGCGTTTCCGCTGCCTTCCCGTCCACGGAAAGGTTCACAAGTGTCTTGGATAGGTCCTGTTTCACGCGCTGCATTAGTTTCAGGCCTATATTTGCATTATTCAGTTTATTCATTAAGCTGTTTATTAATTAATTAGTTATTTATTTATTTCCTTAGCAGCAGCCCCTCCGGCATTGTGACCTAGCTACACGTGCAGAAACCAGTTTTCACTCTACACTTCACGTGTTTGCAGCGCCTAATCTTTGCATAACAACTACAATAGCATGACGTAAAGCCCTATATATATAACTGATACTAGAGCCCAAGCTTACCAAAATTGTTGCTCTCACCACCGCTGCGCATGTGATCAGGGTCGTAGTTCATCGAGGAAGACTCGGCTGTAGTGTATGTGGTGCCGATATGCGGAGTAGCAGATTGCTGAATATCGCTCACACTGGTGTTGTTTTCATTCGCAAGCGGCCCGATATCCATCAACTCATACAGCAGTAACTCCGCAGTAGTGTTGCTGGAGTTGAAACTGGAGAGTATATTCGAGTCTTTTATGCCTACATCCTGCAGTATGTCCGAATAGGGAATGTTTTTTTGGTCGAGTTGATAGAGCATTTCTCGGATATTGTTTTTTATTTCAACTTCCTTTCTATTTGCTGAATCTACTTCGTTCTGCAGCTGCGTCAGGTAATTTACCGCTTCTGACAGAATATGGCCCTTGTTTGGTATTTTATCCGATGGAGTTTTGGCTTTTAGTTTCCCAGATATGGTCGCGTCCTTGCTGTCTTCAAATATCTCCTTGGGCATCTCCAAGTACAACTCCTTGATCTTTTCAGTGACATCGTTAGCTGTTTTGCCCGCAGAAGGAGGTACTTTGCTTTTTTTTTCAGAAGCATTTGACGAAGAAAAAGTGTAGTCCATGCTGCAGATTGTATATATATATATTTGTCTGGAAAAGAGGTTTTATTTAGGCTTTTTGGTGTTTTATTTGCTTATGCTGGAAGGGTATTGTTCAGATCTGGTCATATAGAATGACTAAGAAAGTTTCCCTGCGGGGAGTTGGATGCAGAAAAAGGGTGTGATGTGGTAGCGGTTAATGAAAGTAGGATACGGTAGCGGTTAATGAAAGTAGGATACGGTAGCGGTTAATAAAAGTAAGATATGGTAGCGAGAATAACTCTATTGATGTAAAGAATGCGATGCGGTAGCGACCACGAGCAGCATAAGCTGCTGTTTCATACTCACATTTGTTGAAAGTGCATTTCTGGAAAAAATCCTAGAAACAGGCTGCATAGAGGAATTTGTTTGTTTTATTTCTACGTTTTTTTTACTTTGTTTCATCTTTTCACTTGTTTCATCTTTTTATTTGTTTCATCTTTTCACTTGTTTCATCTTTTGTTCTTTCCTGCGGCATCTTTCCTAATCACAAATAACACTAGGCACATGCAGCAACCATATACAACACACTAAAGAATACGCTTCAAGCCGCAGCACTGACTATAAAGAAAAAGCGGTTTTACTCCAACTATCCGATCGTATATAAATAAATACTTCTCCAACAACTAGCCTAGTTCTTTTCATACTTTCCGTTCTTATAGTTCTTCAAATAACCACCCTTTTCACACAAAGAATAAAAGATTGAGCTTTCATCCATCAACAAATTCTCAGGAGTATCAAACTCTCTCAACTCACCACTGTCCAAGACAATGATCTTGTCGTTATCTAGAATAGAGTCCAGTCTATGAGCTACAGACAAAATAGTCTTATCAGTGAACTCAGATCTGATAGTTTCTTGGATGATTTTATCAGTTTCAGCGTCAACAGAAGAAGTAGCTTCATCAAGAACCAAAATCTTTGATTTGTTCAATAAAGCTCTAGCCAAACACAGCAGTTGCTTTGTACCAGCACTCAAATTTGAACCGTTATCAGATATCTTTGTTTCTAATAAGTCCTTGACACTAATAACAGCGTTTGCATCAATATTACTATCAGGTTTTTGGTTTTCCGGTTTCAAATCCAATTCTTCTTTGCAGAGTTTTTCAATATGAGGTTTCAAATGAGACAAATCTAGGGCTTTGAGCAATTCTTCATCTGAATATTCATCAAATGGATCCAAATTGTATCTTAAAGATCCTTCAAAAGCGTTTCCTTCTTGCGGGATGATTGATAACTTCTTTCTGTAGTTTAATCCCAGTTTAGAAATATCAACTCCATCAATCAAAATCTTACCTACTATTGGCTCCAAAATTCTGAATATACCCAAAGTTAGTGTACTCTTTCCAGATCCAGATCTACCACAAATACCAACCTTTTCTCCAGCTTTGATGGTGAAACTCAAATTCTTCAAGGATGGATCCAACTCTTTTCTATATCTAGTCGAGTATTCATCAAATACCACCTCACCATGATTCGGCCAGTTTTCAGGTAATTGGGAGTCATTATGCTCAACAACCATTGGCGCTTCAGGGGTCAATTCAGTGTATTCCAATATTCTTTCAACAGAGACAATGTTAGTTTCAACTTGAGTGTACATTCTGACTAGCCACATCAAAGAACCAGAGACTTGAAGAGCATACGACATCAGCAATCCAACCATACCAGAGGAAATTGGATTGTCTGAAGTCATGGAAAAGCAACAGAATGTAGAAGTGAATAGGATAATAAGGGCACCAACAATCTCCAATCTCACAGACAACCATCTGTTAGTAGATCTGAAGTTAAAGACACAATTGACATTAAATTGAATGTTTTCATAGTTGAAATAATTGAATCTGTCGTATTGATTGAATGCTCCAATAACAGCTTCACCAACCAAGGATTCTGATAAAACAGACATAATAGGAGAAAATGAAATTGACATTAATCTTTTCAAGTCTCTTGTCATAACAACATAATACTTTTGATAGTAGTAGTAGATACAGATCAAAACAGCATTTAGCGCAAAGAAAGATGGCATGGCATAAGTCAAAATAACAACTGTTGCCAAGTAATTCAAAAAGTTTCTAAAGAAGAAACTTAAAATAAAATGTAACCCTTGATCAATTGTCTGGATATCAGAAGAAAATCTATTGGTTATTCTTCCTAATGGAGTGGTCTCAAAAAATTGCATAGGGGCTTTCAAGACTGCTAACGCCATGTTATCATGAAGCTTTTTAGAAGCTCTAATAGCCGAAAATTGGGTCAAACAGATGGATCTAATAACAGTAAAAGCTGATGTTAAAATAGATATAACACCATATACAGACACATAGTAAATTAAAGTATGCAAAGTTCCAGTTGCATCCTCACCTGCATCAGACCATATTTTTAACCACCACTTTTCTAAGAAGGAAAAGAAATTACTTAGGAACATAAAGAAAAAGAAGCAGAAAACACCAACCATACCACAAGATTTGGCATAGGCAACATAGACCTTGAAAGAGACACGACCTTCTTTTTTAGATTCTGCCTTTTGCTTCGTTTTTCTGTTATCGTTTTCTTGTTCCACCAAAACTCTGTTAGGTTTATAAGTAGCTAAAGAGCCTGCCCTAGAAATTAAAGACTTTATCTCTGAGATATCAACAGTATTGTTAACATCAGTTGTAGCTCCAGCAACTGTAGAATCTAAAAAGGATTCATTGACAACAGTTTCTGGAACAAATACGCTTTCTTCGCCAGAGAATTCTTTAATTTCGTTTGAGTCCGTGCTTGCTAAAGAGCTTTCAGCTTCAGTTTTGACGGAATCAGATTCAACTTTATGACCAAATTCTTCAATCAGTTTTTTCAATATAGAAGCATCTTCCTCTTTCTTCACAGCTTCGGAATAGGAAGCAGCTTCGGCAATAGATCCATGTTCCAAAGCATATATCATATCAGAGTCCTTTAAAATTTTAATAGAGTTTGTTGACAAAATAACTGTTTTATTTCTCAATAACCCAGTTTCTCTTGATAAGACCTCTTCAATAATATTTTTAGCAACTTCAGCATCAACTGCCGATAAAACATCATCAAGTAAATAAACATCAGCTCTAGAATAAACAGCTCTAGCCAAAGCAATTCTTGCTTTTTGACCACCTGATAAAGAAATACCTCTTTCCCCGACAATGGTACCGTCACCATCATCCCATAACTCTAAATCTCTCTTCAACTGACATGCTTTCAAAGTGGCTTGATAAATTTTTTCATCAAATCTGTAACCAAAAACAATATTGTCTTTAATAGAAGCGTTAATTATCCAAGGCTGCTGTGGACAATATGCAACAGTATCGAATCTATGAATCACTTTAGGCTCTTTAATACCAGCTTCATCGCTTGAAATGGCATTGAGAGAACCCAGAATTGCTTTCAACAAAGTTGTTTTACCAGAAGCTACTCTCCCAACAATACACGTTAATCCTCCATTTGCTGCTTTAAAATCAATATTCTTCAAAGCATATTTAACACCAACAGTAGTATTTTCCTCATCGGCTTCAGAAAGTTGTTCTGAAGATTCAGAGCTCTCCACTTTGTTGTTGGAAACAGCCCAAACAAAAGATGCATCTTTAATTTCTACAGATGGTAAAGAGAGATCTTTAGATTTACCTTCTTTGATAACAACTTTTTCATCAACTTCCTCAAAAAGCAAAAATTCTTGTAATCTGTTTAAGGAAACTTTGGTTTCAATAATATCTGTGATAATGTTAGGAATGGCATAAATGAAATTAGCAAGCATATCGAAAAGCGCTAAAGCAGGGAAAATGATATCAGCGGTCAAAGGTTTAGCAGTTATTTTAGAGTAAGCAATAAAAGAAGAAATAGAAACAGATAATGGAACTAAGGTCCAGCAGAACAAGATCAGATTATTGTAGAGGGCCAATTTCATAAAGTTTCTCAATTCTAAATCATTTCTAATGTGTTTTAATTTCGCCAAAATTGGTTCTTCCCATGCATATAGCTTGATGCTCTTTATTGAACTTAACATTTCGGTAACCAGTTTCGATCTCATATCTTTGTATTTCAAATTCTTTTCGTATAAACTACTGGTGATGGAAGATAACTTGGAGTTGATAGGAATCATAATTGCCATTGCTACCAAACCACCTAACATGGCCACACCCATCAATCTGTATAAAGTGTACATCACAATAACAAAGGAAATTGGAACACCTACAATGGACTGAGCATTTTCAAAAAATCTTTGAATATTCAAAACGTCAACAGACATCATATTCAAAATATCACCAGTTGTCTTTTTATCTCTAGAACCTTGGGACAGGATTAATGATTTTTGATAGACCATTGTCATCAAAGAAGATCTAATTGACAAACCACCTTCAAAGATAATAATGAAAAACTGGTTATGGAATATGGTGGCTAAAACAGTCAGCAAAAACATCATGATAGCCAAAAAGAAGGAATTTAGTATTGGATAAGAGGATTCTCCTTTAATGAAGGATTTCAAAAAATGCTGCAAAACAATTGGCTGTATAGAGTTCAAAATATCTGCAACACATTCATAAATGATCGCAACAGTCACAGACCAACCAAAAGATTTCCATATGGAAAACAGCAATATAGTAGGTTGCTTTGTCTTTATGGCAGAACTGTTGTTTAAATCTCTTTTCCAAAGTTGATCGGCCCAAGAACGCTTTAAAGAAGCATTGGCTTCTCTTACATCCAGATGACAAGGCGGAACAGGCATATTATAAGGATCAACAACTTTTCCGTTGGCATAAACTTCGCTTACAAATGGATTCATCCACGTAAAAGTGACTTCCTGGAAAAAGTTTGAAGGTGGATATTCACCACCACTGGATTTGGACTTTTCCCAGTACTCATCAAGTGTTTCTATTGGGACATAGACAAAAAGTTCATAACCAAGATTGTAGATTGTAGCACAGAGCAAGAAAACTTCAATTTTGAAATATTCGTACGGCAGAACAGCATACTCCTTGCTGTAGGAGTAGCTTTGGAAAACTCTGAAACCGTAAAAGATGGTTTGGGCAATGTTGTAGAAGATATTGGAGGTGGAAACAGCTGGTGTTTTGAAGAATTGTATAAATTGAACAGGAAGAGACCCAAAAAGAAGATACAGGGTATTCCAGATGGCGTTGTTGACAATCAAAACGTTCATCCCGTTCTGGGAGGAAATCTTTAACTCCAAAACCATTGAGGCTGCTGTTCCTAAAACAACAAGCAAGTTAACAAAATGCTTGAAGGATAGTTTCATCACAGATGCTCCTATCTTGATTGGGGATTTCATCCTGTACAATTCGAACCAGATTGTAACCAAAAAAAACATAGCTAAGTATTTCTGTGCTAATGAAATGAAACATGGATTCAACACATTCACATCTCTAGAAACATACACCTGAGAAGCTGGTGCTGGACAGATATATCCTGCTGTGGCATTGGTGGCTGCAAAATTGTGCCACCGCTGGTTTGAAAGTGTGCTCTCAGACATAGCTGTAAAATAAAACTGTGCGTTAAGATTACTCAGCTCTCACTAAAACAGGTATCGCAGGTAACCAATAAGCTCAACGTTATGTTCTGCTGTCAGAGTTCTTTCTGGTTTTTAAGAAATGAATTATTTAAAGAAATTAAAATAAGAAAATAAATTAAAAGAAAAAATAAATTAAGAAAAAAAATTATTTAAAAAATTATTTAAAGAAATTCTTTAAAAAATTATTTAAAAAATTATTTAAAAAAATATTTAAAAAAAAAATAAAACAAAATAAGAACTACTTCGCTTCTATTATATACTTGCTTCAAACACTATTATCATGTTAAAAAGCTCATCTTTGCCACCAAATGCAAATACCACATTGTCACGCAAATATTAAGCGCCCATTTTAGTGGAATGTATGTGAAAATACACCCTAATAATTCATGGTGGCATAGGCCCGTCTTTATATATGTAATGCGGAGATAAGGTGTTTTTTCGCTGAGGTGCACAGCTGGCTCTTTTTTTTTTAAACTCATCTGCGGCTTTAAGACAGAGTGACTGAAACGGAAATAAAAGCCATGTGGCTGATTAGAAAGAGCAGAATAAAAGAAGTCGAATATTTCAGTGCGGCAATTAGGAGTTGAAGGATGTAAATAGAGTGTGTAATCCAAGCACTGTTCGAAGGCGGGAAACATATGAAGTTCGTAGAGTCAGGGCTTAAACAGTGCCGGTTAATTTGAGGCTTTTCTTATTATTCGTATTACTGTTATTATTAGTATTAGTGTTATTATTATTATGATTACTATTATTATTATTATAAGTATTTTTAGTTGGGTCTTATTGCTGCGTTTACATCATGTGCGGCATTGAAAGCATTGCTGCTCATGTTTAGTATCTGGGAGTGAGTGTAAAACGGAGAAATTCGAAAAGAGGATTTAATAGATAATTAGGTTGAAGTGTGCCATACATATTTTGAGGTGGAAGTTGTTGCTGAGGAAACGCCAAATGCGATTGCTTCTGAGTTCAGGGTAGCATAACAATGCGTGGAGTTAAAAAAAGAACTTCTGGTATATGCGGGAGAAATTTTGAGTATTGTAAGTTTAGTTTAACCTAGTTTTTCATTTTTTTTAATTTTTAATAATTTTTTTAAATAAATATCAGTGCAAACAGGGTCCGCAATTATCGGTTTCCTAGATGCCAATTTGTTACCAAAGGAGGCTGAGTTTATTCATTTAATTTATTTCAATTAAATTTTTTTAGGCAATTGATTAAAAACAGGGTTCTCGTAAATCACGTGACAAACTACAAAAGCTGTTTCAGGACCAGAATCCAACCACAAAGAGTGTGGAAACAGTATGCAGGAGCTAATATTCTTACTAAACAGCTCTCAAAAAGATTTCTGATAGTTTCAGTAGGGTTATTACACACGTCTCAGCTTCAAGAAAGCCACATGAGGCAACCTGTGGGGCTTTAACAAGCACGTGTATTGTGTTGAATTTTAGTAAAGTGGGTGCCAAGAATGGCCAAATGAAGCCTAAAAACGGTTGCAACTGGTAATAGCAATTTATAAATGCTACTCTCGCGTATCAAACCTACGTTTTATGTGATTTTATTTCAAACTTTTTGGTCTTCCATGTTGCGCGGCGTTGGGTCACGTGGCTCAAGCCAGAATTGCGCTTACGCGTTAAGAAACCATCGTTTTTGAGCAAAACTTTAAACAATTGGCAAATTGTTCAATAACAGCAGCAAAACAACAGGTCTACGTGTTTAGCAATTTAAACAGTTTTATTTGGATGCAATTTATTTTTTTTTATTAAGTTTCCATTTTGAATTTAAGTATTTATTTGATTCTGTATTTTTCTTTAGACTGTTGATTTGGTGATTAACAGTGATTCAGGCTGAGGAGCTTTTTATTTCAATAACCAAACTGTATTATAATACTACTTATTTTTTTTTTTTTAAACAGAAGAACTGTATTATTACTGCTTGTTATATATCTAAACACTCCAAGTGTACTTTGATAGTGATTGTTTTGCCTTTGAGCGGACTAAATAACTGTTGTTACCACAATTTAAACGTGATGATGTAGGGTTAAGCGTTAAAACAACAGCAGAAAATGACTATTCAGTATTTCTTCAAATAAAAATGTTTCTATATAGATGTTTATATAAACCATCACAGACACCAGATAAAAAAAAAAAATCAAGTACCCACAGTGAACACAACTATCAATTTAAGCAAGAATCGATCAATAATTTGTTCTGGAAATGAGCAATAGAATCAGTCCCATCAACATACTGCGCCTTTAGCGCATCAATTTCAACTTTTTTTTCATCATCGTTGATTGTTTTAGCCAACAATTCCATCAACTTCGCTGTGCCAAAGTTGAATACCAAATCTTCATAACTGCTGATCACGTTAACCATCTCTTGATAATCGCTAACGAGTATCTTGAGTTCATTTGCATTGTTTAGCTTGTATTGCAGCAAAAAGGACAAAATATAATCTCTCTTCTTTTTAGAAATTTCAGTGTTGTAGTTGTCAAAAGCAGATTTTACTAGGGAGTTAATGAACTCAACCTCAGTAGTTATGTTGTTGTACTTGTCACCAAAAGGATCATTGTCTGCGTCTGGTGAGTAAGATATAATTTTCTTGATATCATTAGGTTTATGGTTAGTAATAAAAAGTTTAGTTTTAAAGTCCTTGACAGATTCTGAAAATTTGTTGAAACTCAAAGCTAACTGAAACAAGCCATTTAATGTTCTTTTATAAACTGGCAGTGTGTGAATCTTATCCACCCATTTCACAAGATCTAACAGCTGTCTAACAGTTCCTCTTCTCAAACAATAACTGTTGAAGTCGTATTGATCGTCTTTGTATATTTTGTAAATGTTTAAAACAGCTTTGAATCTTTTGATGGATAAATTTCTGTATTCAATCATTTTTTTGCCAAGATCAGCTTTGCTTGTGTGATCTTCAGTGGCATTAAACTCCAATAGTTTTTGTTCATACAGTCTTTTGTAACTTTCAGCCTGTTCAACAATGAACCAGTTGCACTGCAAAGAATGCAAATCTGGGATCCCGTTAACTGCAAAGGAAGCATCGTTCTTGGTGAACATTGTGATTAGGTCAACAGATTTGTCAATTTCATTGCTTCTCAAATGATACTTTACTGATTTATTGTTTAAAAATCTATCTTTCAAATCTTTGTTTCTCACTGCCTCAACAATACCACAAGCATCTGTCAACTTATTCATATGCTTAAAGATTCTAGCTTTAAACAGGCTAAACTCCAAAGCCTTTCCTTCACTGTCAAGCAAAATACAATCTTCAATAAGCTCTAGTGCTTTTGCAAATCTTTTTTGGAAAAGATACAGGTTACTCAACAAATACTTTACGACTCCCTGCAATCTTTTACCTGCCTCACTATCTGGAAGGTTTTCTAGTCTCTCTAGACAGACATCTTCCAGTAATGTTTGGAAAAGTTGAGTCTTTTTGATGTTTTTAAACAAGGGTTTTAGTAGCTGGAAAGTAGCCAAAACCCCCTTTGACCAGTACAAATCTAAGTAAAATCTCAAGTAATCTTTTAGTTTTGTTCTATCTTCAAGGAAAGTTAGAGGCATAAATCTACAAGGTTCAGATGCTGGGTACATTTTCAACAAGTTCGAATACATCACAGTCTTTTTGGCGACATCATTCTTTATGTTCAAAGTCACTTCAAGCATCTTGAAGTACTTGAAATTGTCTGGATTCTTCTTTATCAATCTTCTGTAAGTTTTTGAAGCTTGCGCAAAATCTCCAAGTTTGACATAAATTTCCGCTACTCTCTCCCAGTAAGCCAATTTATCTTGGATCACAGCTTCATTATCAAACAAATGCTTCAACACATCTTTTAAAAGCTCTGAATCCATCTTAGCCATCTTGAACAGTAAATCGTTCTTATACATGGTGCATTCTCCATGTTCATAGGCTTCTTTTTCGCCTAATTTTCCTGCAGCAGCATCTTCAAATTGTGTCAATCTATCTACTGCCTCTTTCTTTTGGTTGTTTAAATCCAATGCAATAGCCAATCCAGACCAATTAGCTCTGTAACCTGGTCTTCCATTCAAATAGTATTGTCTGTATTCCAACAAATCAGAATACTTTCTTAACTGAGCTGCTAGCAAACATAGCTGGTTCAACATTGGCAATTGTGCTTGGTTTTGAAACCCTCCACCGGCTTCATATGCTCTTTGTAACCAAACATAGTTTTCTTCATAGTCATCTATTTCCTTGTAATAAGAACTAATCAAATGGCACCCCATTGCTGAAATGATATTGAAGTTTATTTTCTTTTTAGTTGAGCCTGGAACTTTTGTTAAAGCCTTGTCCATAGTAGCCTTTGCTTCAATAGGAAGTTCTAACTTCACCAGCAGCAAAGCTTTAACTACAAGTGAGTTGAAATGTAAACCGTTCTTTTTCAAATTACCATCAACAATTTTCAATGCTTTTTTGTACTGTTTGGTGTTGGAATTGAATATGTTGACTGCCTGTGTTACATTTTGGTTTTCCTTTGAAGTTCCTTGGAAGTTGTTGATGTTGGTTGTTGTCATTGGGTATATAATTTGATCAGAGTTAACTGGTGTTGAAACTGGTGCAGAAGAATTACCTGAGCCTGATTTTTTGGCTGCTAAAGCGGCCTTAAGCTTGGCTGGCATTGGGCCGGCTGGGGCTTTCCTTCTATGAGACATTTTTGGTTAAAAATTAGTGTTTTTAGTATGTATTTGTGATGTGGATTGAAACTTTTGGTTGAATAATTTGTTCAGACTTTAAATAAAAATTGTTCAAACTTTAAATGAAAATTGTTCAGTTTATGAAATAAAATTTAAAAAAAAAAATGTAGGTAGCAAATTTTTCACAAAATTCACGTGATCGAATGGTTTATTGCTACTTTAAAGCTAAGTTCTACAGCAGTATTCAGAGTAATAGGATAAAGATAGTATGTATTCTGAATATTTATGACAGTCGGATTGATATTATTGCAATTATAATGTTTAAAGTTTACTTTGCTTATTTATTTTTCTATTTTAAAAAGCTAGGTAACTGTTTTTTTACGTGAAGCGTTGAGAAAAAACTTTCGGTTGTAAATAAAGAGCACGGGGCTAAGATAAGGTTAAGCATATATTCAATTTTCATGTGGGCCCAAATAAACTAGTTTTATGACCAATATTTATTTTTATAAAAGATGTCATAGTTAAAACTACTCCTTGGTTATGCCAAAACGGGCAATTAAACTAATATTTTTGTTTTGTAACCATCCAGGTCAAGGGTAGAAAAGTCTTTGCATAGAACCAAAAGGTGTGGTAACTTTCCCAGTAACGTTGTATATATAGATATATCGCGTATTCCAGTAGATCTAATGTTTAAAACCAAAATTAACTAAACTTTCATGGTTATTTTGAAGCAGCAAGGTTCGGGAGTTAGGAACAACTTTCTGAGGACAATCTTTGCTGCTGGTAAAAACAATGCCTGATACACCAGCTTGCAAACTGCATCATTTATTTTCAACTTTTACCCAAACCAACCGATGTCACTTTAAATATGATAAAATTCACTTCCCAAAATTTGGAACCTGGTTTGCATGCAGCCGAACCCATCGGTAAGGGTCCATCGGATATAAGACACATAAATCTATGGCATGTGTTAAAAAGGGGTCACTTCAATGCGCACCAAACAGCCTAATCGTAACAACTGGCAGGATGAAACAGCCAAAAACACGCCCAAGTACCATTATTTCAGTTTAATCAATTCTTCTGTGCTGGTTTATTTGCAGATTTAGCGAAAATGTGCACAGTACCACCTGTTTTCATTTCTTTTTTAAAGTAGCTGTATCTACTGTCTGAAATCTTTATTTGTGGATATTTCAAAACGTGACAAAGCTCTAAGAGCACAGAAACACTAATATTCAGCACTTTTTACTTTAAAATCTGTCCAAGATAACATATTCCTGTCTAATGCAGAAGAGATTTCAGGTTCGTTATGGTAACCTCTCATAGCAGTCGTGTCACATGACCAAAACAGTGCACTGTTTTTTCTTGAAGCAAAACTAAAAACCGCAACTACGGCCTTACAAATTACGTTTATAAGAGCAGCTTTATTCCATATAAATGTTTGTTTTATGTACCTAAATATTGCCATTTTATACTATTTTGATCAATAATTAATACCTGAAGAAGCACTTTCTGTTATCAACTATTCCTTATTCATTAGCAGAATGCTGTGCCAACTTTCCAGCTGGGTTTGACATGGTAGCGGTTAACCGCTGGCCAGCTTATGTCCGATTTTATTGCGGCTCAAAAATAAAGCAACTGTTGTAAAACCAGAGAACAGTGAAACACAGCGGTGCACATCCGGGCCAGTATTTTGATTTCAGGACAGTAACTATTATTTCTCAACCAGTTTTTGCATCCATATTAGGGAATATCATTTCCTGATTAGTGATTTTTTACTTAATTCGTTGTTTTACAGTTCCCGCAAGATTACAATTCAGGTGTGTTTCTCACCGATCAACTGCACAGTTTAAGCGGCGATACAGATTTCAGTTTGTGCGTTTACAGACTAATTTGAGTATTCAACGATTACTTTGGGTATTTACAGACTACTCTAAACATCTACAGACTCCTTTTTAAAACTACAACCTCCTTGTGAGTACACAGTTTCATATTGGCTATTTTTTGCGGTACCACCCAGATTCTCAAACCACACTACACACATTCTTTTTATTTTTTACTTCATCAAACCAATCACACGCTTACATGTCTACCTTTGAGCTGTTTGATGCAGAAGAAAGCATCGCAAAACGTGAAAGCACTGCTGGAAGCACAACAATCATGGACAGCTTTGAAGAAGATACTTCCTTAAACGGCAAGTTTCTGCAACCAGAACAAGCCATAAAACCTTTAAAAAGCACCGTTTTGGACGAGGAAATCAACTACAGAGGCAAGATTATCAGACTATATCCTCAGGACCCCAGAACTCCGACTATTCGGAACCAGATTTTGGTGCTGCTGTTTATGTTCACAACTCTCGGCCTGAATGACCAGGCTACAGGAATGCTGATCCCGCTTCTTTCCAGCTACTATTCAATCTCAAAAGTGCACATTGCAAATATCTTTTTGCTGCAAACTTTTGGGTACTTTTGCTCATGTTTTGTAAGTGAACCGCTTCATTTGCGGTACGGAATAAGAGGTGCTCTAATGTTTTCATGTTTGTGCATTGCGTTGCCCTCATTTATACTGTCCACCAAAGTTTCCTGGTTTAGTTTGTATCTTGCATGCTATTTCCCAATTGGGATGGGAATAGGATTGCTGGATTCAATCGTTAACTGCATTTTTTCGTCATTTATATGCTACAAAAACGAGCTACTGGGAGCAGTGCATGGAATGTATGGTGTATTCTCATTTTTCACACCACTGATTATTAACAGACTTGGTGATGAAAATTGGAACGATTTCTTCATTCTCCAGTTTGCAATTTCAGGCATTGGTACTGTGCTTTGCTGGTTTGCTTTCAGATTTGAAACAAAGGAAAAATATGAGTACCTGATTAAAATTGATACTCATGGTGATTCTGAAACAGAGGACGGAAACCAAGTAAAGATATCGACAATGGAACTTCTAAAACGGTACCCACTAGTCACGTTATATGCTATCGCGCTGTTCTTTTATTTAGGTGCTGAGGTAGGAACAGGATCATGGTTGTATACGTATTTAATTGAGTACAAGGATGGCGGGAAAACATTGATGTCCTACATAACATCATCCTACTGGCTAGGACTCACAGCGGGAAGATTCTATTTTGGAATGATGATTGAAAAATGGTTTGTGAATGAGTACCAGGCAGCAAAGTTTTTCGTCAAAACAACAATGCTCTGCTCGCTGTTGTTGGTTGTTTTTGGAGCGTTTTTCAGTGGCTGGAAGATCTATTTCTTTACTTTTGGTGCCATAGTTTTCAGTTGTGGTCTATTTATAGGGCCAATATTTCCTCTACTCTCCATAATCGGTGCTGATATGCTTGACAGTAATGTCAAAGTGAAGGGTCTTTCAATAGCGATATCTGTTGGGTCAATTGGTGGAGCATTTTTGCCTTATGTTGATGGGCTTTTGATTAAACAGTGGGGGCTAGCAAGTTTTCCAACATTGATATTTCTATCTTCTGCAGTATGTTTGGTAGCAGTGTGTGCTTACCCATACTTTATTGCCAACAAACACGCCTATTTTTACCCGCACCAAGACTTTTCTATTCTGGGTTACTGAGGTATACTTACTGATTTTCATGGCCCTTGAAAGCTATCTTTTCAGCTCTCTCTTTGAAGCCAGGCAAAATTATATAATTAATGCCGCAGTCACTCAGTTTTTTGAAACTAGTATTGTTTTCAATGAAAGTTTCAGGCTCAGCGCACCCAACAACAACAGTTTCAATAACTTCTTTCTGGGCAATAATTCTATCCACACATGGCAGGTTTCCACTCAATCTCTCGGAACAAGGCTCCATACTTGTGTAAAGAACAGATCCTTTTGGAATGCGTTTACCTTCTTTTTCAAGCTTTGCAATGGCATTCTGTTCAGCATGTGTGTTTCCTTCCAATTCTCTTGAGAACCCAGTTGAAACAATCTCATTATTATTGACGATCAAGCATCCAACATTGAATGCTTTGTCAGTAGGCTCACATTTATCCGCTTCTAGAAGTGTTAATTCCATATACGGATCATATAAGGATGTGCACCAGTAAGGCAACTCAGTGCTGTAAGACCAGTTATTCTTTGGATCCTCATTTTTCAGGGACTCATATTTGAAAGCATGCAACCATAAAGTGAGCTCTTCCTTAGAAGGTTCAGTATAAAGCTCAGTATCGCAAACCTCGCAGTGGTTTCCACTGAACATTTCACCCTGTATAACAGCACCATTTGATAGCCAGGTTTGGGTAGTTGAAGTTTTGCCATTTCCTTCTAGAATTTTGACTGTTTCAGAGAGTTCTTTTTCATATTTTCCACCCTTACCCAAACCTGGACCCCAGGCTTTAGGATTTGAGTATATTGGATCATTTGCTATCGGATATCCGAGATACTGCAGATGAACTCTAATCTGGTGAGTTCTTCCTGTCAGTGGTTTGCATTTCACAACAGAAGTATTTGACTCTGGATCATATGAAATTCTTTGAAAAATGGTTTGTGATGGTTTACCATTAACCTCATCAACCACATTAAGTGTTGTCCGGGCATCAAAACTGGCTATAGGTTTGTCTACTGTTATCACATTGTTGTTCAGAGTTATTGGAAACTCACCAGCAACACGTGCAATGTATTCCTTTGAAAACTCTCTGTTGAATAATGATTGTCTCATCTTTTCTGCCATCTTAGGATTCTTGCATAAAAACATCAGTCCTGATGTCAATCTATCTAATCTGTTTATTGGATGTGCAATTATTCCAAACTCCTTAGCCAGTATCTTTGTGACTGTGTTGAATCTGAATCTCCCAACTGGATGAGCTGTGATGGAAGAAGGTTTATCAATGACAACCAAATCGTCATTTTCGAATACTATTTTGATAGGCTTGCTGGTGATTTTAGGCTCATGTGTATGTGTTTTGTGCTCTAGCAAGTCGCCATTTCTCAGGATATAAGATGAGTCAATTACTTTCCCATTGACTAGAACCAGTCCCTTGGCCAAAGCATTGACATAATCTTCTGGTTTTCTCGCTCTGAATTCATTTGTAAATATATCAACAATGTTTCTGTCTCTCCATCTTCCTTTGCAAAATGTTTTGTAGGTGAACCAGTATGGCTTCACTTCTCTGTAATCGCTGGTTATCACATATTCAACATGCTCTGGCTCCTGATTAACAGCCTGGTTTGCGGTGTACCTGAAACCTTTTTCGTCTGTTAACTTTTCCAGCTTGATTTTCTTCTTCACTGGCTCAAAGTTTAAGTCCATTTTTTCTTCCATGGTGTATTTTCTATGGTGCAATAAACTTTTTATGCTACTTGGTCTTTTTGAAAACAAGCAAAATAGCATAAAATAGCAGCAAATTGGCTGTTTTTATGTGCTTGTTATTGTATGGTTTGAGTAGCGTGTATGTTGTATTTTTGAAATGTAAGTGAACAAAATTAACTCATCTGAAAAAAGTGAAAAATATATGCTACCGTTGTGTTAACTCCGGTGAATTTAAAACACGAGTTTTTTTTTTTAATTTAGTCACGTGAACGACCATGTTTTTACGCTACCATGTTAAAAGGTATGGGTTATTTTGAAAAGTTACCTTGTCCCGCAGCAAAGATACACGTTTACTGTACGGAGTGCCAGATTTTTTAAATCAAGCGTGGTGATTGATAACTACCCAGAATTACCGGGCGGTGATTGGTTTTTGCGCGAGATGAAACGAGCAGTGGAGTGTCATCCGTGGTTTATCTGTCTTTGAGTGTGGTGTGTCACGTGCGCTCGCCAGAACCAATCCTTCTTCCAAATTCAACAAACGCAAATCACAGAACTTTTCTCTGTGATATTTTTGATTTGAGTAATGCTGTTTACTGAGATTTTCCTTCTGTTAATGTTTCGTGAGCGTTTAGGTGAACTGTTGATCCTCAAAGTTTGAAATTCCACGTGACATGTTTTAAAGTTTGAAATTTGTCGGATATAAAGTACGAAAAATTTTCCCATAGCAGCACAATCTGTTCAAACATAGCATCAAGAATTTATTCATTCAACTACTATAACTAATAATCCATCTAATCAATAACCAAGAGTGGAATTAAAAACAAGTCGATACTTTATTCCGTAATTTTGTTTTCTGATTTTATTTATTTACTTATTCAACTAAATATTTATTTCATTTTCACTTCACAGATCTGAGCAAAATATGTCAGCAGCTATTCCAGACGGCAAACAAACCAACCCAAGAGGGATCCCAAAAGCTCCTTTTGTGAACCTGAATGACAAGCAAATAACCAACAATGTTCAGCTTACAATTTCAAATTTGCAACAAACGCTTCAAAAATACGAATATATGCTTCAATCTAAAGACCAGCAGCTGAAAAGCATCACCAGTGTTGTTAAAGATATCACAACTAACTTGAAAGTGATCAAACTTTTACTGCTAGAAGACGATGAGGAAGATAATGATGATGAAGAGGAGGAGGAAATTCAATATGAACTAGAGGATGGATTATACACGTTTGCAACAATACCAAAAAAAAACAAATCAAACACTGTTTCCTTGTGGTTAGGAGCAGGAATATTGATGGAATTCACTTATCCAGAAGCATTGGAAGTTTTGCAAGAGAAATATGACACTTATAATATCAAAATCAAAGAGATTATGGAAGATTTAGAGTGGCTGAGAGAACAAAAGACCACTATGGAAGTGAATATTGCGAAAGTCTACAACTATAATGTCTTGGAAAGCAAAAAAAAACAGCAACAAAACACTAGTATTTAGATGATATATAGAGACACTGTGTACTGAATTATCAATGGTATAACTTCTCTGTAGTGATTTATCAAGTAAAACATGATGACCGTTTGCAGGAATATGTTATTTGTGAATGTAAGGCTGATGGATTTGTATACATTGAATTCCCAGGAATACTTTTTTATGAACTTGTACTGGCTCAGCAAGGAAACTATCAGAAAAGAAGATCCTACAGGGTACATCAGAAGCGGTGAAACTGGTGTTTTCTCTTTCAAAATCAACCTTGAGACAATGTAATTCATCAGTACCCCATTGACAAACAGATTTATGAGATACGAAAAAAGCAATACCTTCTTCATATTAACTCGTGCTAAAATTTCCATTCTCTTCCCTAAATTGTAAAGAATAAGCAGTGTCATATAAAAATCAACTTCTGTTCCATCACATGTAATGATCAGAGGGTAAAAAATGTATCTGGGTATCAGAAGCGTAAAATCTATGGTTTTATGAAAGTTATTGACATTCAGCCACTCATACAAGTAGGATTTATAGAAGAAAACATTGTTTACAAACAAAACAAGCACTGTGTAAAGAATGATTTTGAAGAGAATCATGTTGTGAAATATCTTTTCCCGCAGAGATCGTATACTGCTAACATTTGGGCGGGGAAGATGTGACTGGCTCGTCTGTGATTGTGCGGTGTTCATTATGTGAAAGTTGCTAAAATTTCAATCACGTTTTGTTGAAGCTGGAACAATTAGAGTGATACTTGCCGTTTTCGTAAACAATCAAACTTTCCTGAAGAAAACTAATTTCCCAAAGTGTACACTTGCAAAAGTATTTTATGTTTAACAATAATTAATTCCGTTGAATGAGCCTATTATTACTCAGATTTGTGGTTTTATGAGATACTTTATACCTATTTCTTGGTGATATATGAATGCTTCAGTGCGCTTACTTTTGAATTATAACGTGCTTACTTTAACATTATTTATCTGTGAAACATTTCTATCAAGGATCTACTGAAGCGGACTTAAGAAAGCCACACCGGAGATACGAATCCGCTCAGCGCCTGAATAGGAAAAAAAAAAAAAGTTGCCCACTGGCGGTGCAAGTCACGTGATGTATCGACCTTGTTGCTAATGGCGTCGGAGATAGACAGATATACTGCTTCTATCTCCACTCACCTGCACCAAACTGCAGTGTTATTTCTGATCAAAGTATTACGGTTTGCAGGAGGAAATCAGCAGATTTTTATTTAGTCTTTGCCGAGTAAGAAACTGTAGTTTCACTTTTTTTTTTTTCGATCTTTAGAATATTATTTTGAAAGATGTTACGTATACAATTGACGAAGACAGAACAGTAATAAACTCAAAAGACTGGGCTTTAAATAAAAACAAGTGTGATCAAAAAATGTTTTTTCAGCACAGATCTATCACGGGCTAGTGGAATTGCAGCATCTGCATTGTTGCTTGTGGAATTGTGACTGCCATTCATTAAACCCTGAAACTGGGATATGCTGCATACGAAACTGCAACGCACGTGACTAGTGGCGCTCAAAGCCAATCTATCAACTTGTATAACAGTTAATCCATAAGAGAAGTTTTAGTAAATAGAATAAGTGGCTATTTTTAATAATAAGATTGCTCTTTAATTATTACTAAAGTCAGGATTGAAAAAAGAAAAAAACTTTCTTAAAACATAAATGGTCTAAATTTTAAAATGATTATTTAAACCTTTAAAGAAACCTCTGTAAAATAAAACAAGTTCATTTATTTCTTTAACAACATTTTTCTATTTATTTCTTTCTTTAACAACATTTTTCTATTTATTTCTTTCTTTAACAACATTCATTTGCTTCTTTAAAATAATGCTTTATATACCTCTCGTGCTGTTAGTACTCCTCCTTAGTGAGTGGAAACACACACTTCTGATTGTTAAAGCTATCGAGATGGTTTGCAACAATAGTTTCTTCTGGGTACTTTAGCGGTATCAATATGTTAAGTCCGCGTCTCAGCCAACCAAACCATATAGCGTTTATGTGCAAAGTTGTTTTAACGCAGAATGCTTTTAGAACTTTAGATGCTTTATTGTCAAGCGCCTTTTTTTCTTTCTCAGCTTCTTCATTGTCAACGTATTTGTGTACTATTAAAAATAGTTTAGCTCCAACAAAGTTATCAATGGCGTTTATTACAAAGTTTACAGTACAGCGTGAGTTTTCTATGTTTTCCAATCTCAAAATGTAGTTCAATCCATATGCCAAAAACACAATTTCACCCAATAAAATTTGCTTTGAGTTCTGAGAGCTTTTTATATCTACTGCGTATATATTAACAAATTGAAGAAGATCTATTAGAGTTATTAACCAGAGAAGCGGTGAAGCAACTAGATGCAACAATGGTCTAAAAGCATCTACTGTTTTCTGCAGTACCGTGTTCAGAGAATCTTCTGCTTCATCACCGTTGTTAAAGAAACTAGGGTACAACTCATAGCAAACAAAGTTTCCTAAATTCAAGCAACTAAATATAGCAAAACTAACCAATTTCCACAGGGATTTCTTGTTATAGTTGGCAATAAAAAGCACACAGTTTACCACTAGATAAAAGTTTTCTGTTTGAAACAATTCACTTAACGGCAATATAGCAGACATCTCATAAGTTGTATCACTCAAAAAAGCTTTTTCGTCAATTCTAGCTTGTATTTTGGATATGTAAATTTTGTATAAAACAAGAGAATAGGTTGTCATACTAGAACATAAAGACAATATGTAAATTTTGTTGTTATGAGACCAGTTGAGATTTTTTTTCAAATTAACGTTTCTAAAGAAGCAAAAGAAGGTTGATAAAGTCACCAAATGAGAGACTAGCCATAGATAATAAAGAAGTATAGTTTTATTGTCACTCTGCACAAATTCAACCGCTTCCGCAATAGTTTTGTAGTTTTCTTGATTAGATCTTCTTCTTTCATAATTCATTTTGGGTGAATTTATTGCTGTGTCTGTAGACGACAAAAGATAATGCTTGTTTTCATGTTGGATGGTATTATCGGCACTAGCTTTTGATTGGAATTTGTTGTCACAGTAAGTTGTGTTTACGCCAGTTAGCTTATCTTTGGTGCCAGGAGAAGATGTGATTACAGTATTTGTAGCATCCAGATTTTGTGGTTTTTTGTTGAGTCTCTTTATTCTTCGTTTTGACTTCAGATCAAGTGAGTTGGTTCCCATCATGGAATGCTTGGTAGATGTTGGGGTTATTATGGGTTCATTTTTAGTTTGAATTAGAAAATTGTTACCAAGAGTACGAAATGAAATGGTCATAAATGTAAATAAAATAAACACAGAAAAAACTGTACCGTAAAACGAATACCCCATGAACTAGACTGAAAACTACTGAATCAAAAACCATGATTACTAAAGCATTATATATCAACACAAAAAATCAACACATCAACAAATATATATGTAAAAACAACAATCCAATAAATCTAACAATCCAATTAATCTAACAATCCAATTAATCTAACAATCCAATTAATCTAACAATCCAATAAATCTAACGAATCAATTAATCTAACAAAGCAACGAATATTTATACAGAACACAAAAGCAATAAATCCAACAAATAAACAGCTATTTACATAAAACACAAAAGCACTGCATATACTAATCAAACCTAACCAAACAAAATGTAACCCAAAACCCAAAAAAATACTAACAAGTGCACAATACCACCAAAGTGGCAACGTTTCTTTGCACACTTGAATACTGCACTCTTAAAACTCACTGTCTCATCAGATCATCAACCTTCTTGTTCAATCGGTCAAAGATTTTTTCCAAATTCAAGATATTGTTTTTGATGTCTACTATTGACTCTTTCAACTGCTGGATCTCAAGATCTCTGCTTGTGTTATAACCCGTGTTTAACATGTTAGCGTTATTGTTGTTATCTTCCTCCAGCATAGCAGCGCCATATAAAATCGACAATTTTTTGCTATTATGATTACTTCTGGGTGACATAAATGAGTGAGATGTGCTAGTTGTAGTTGGTGAAGCTGTTTCAGTTGTTTGTGCGTCAGCCTGTTTTTGGTATAAATACGATGATCTAGGCAGAATTTTGATTGAGTCCAGTGGAACGTCTTCATCATTATCCTCTTCAGCGTCTATTTTATCTTCAATATCGTGATTCTTTATAACCTCTTCGTCGGATATATCCGCAAATGTATTGGCTATTATATCATGCAAAAGCGGTATGTCTTTCTCGTGCATCAATTTTAAAAGGCCTACAGTGTTTTTTTGTAGATATAACGCTACAAGTTTTTCATACCTGTTTTTCAATGTTCTGGTTTGCTTGCAAAAAGTACCCGCTTTATTCAGCTCATTAAATTCTTTTAAAACAGCCTTCCATCTTTTTACTTGCTGTGATTTGTTTCCCGTCGCATTATTGCAGGCGTATTTTCTGACCGCTAAAAGAAAAATATATGTTTCTTCTTTTTTGCTTGAAGTATTCGCACTCATTCGGCCTTTTTTGGGCTCTATTCTATCGATATTGCTGTCTATTTGGCTGCAGTCTTTCATTTTAACCGTTGTTTCGTCACGTTGCAGTTGCTCATCAATGTTGTCAACTATATCGTCATTTATTTTGGTCTCGTGCAGGTTTTCAGTTGTTACCATCTCAAATGGAGTCAGAATTATGCTTTTTCCGTCCTGCATTAACAATTCAGTAGTGTATGCAGGAGTATAATTTATGTGTATGGTAGCTGAGCTGAGCAGTGCAAAAAACGAGACTAAGTGAATATAGTTGCCGTGGAAGTCAATAAAATCTCCGTGGAAGTAAGTATAAAAGCTTTAAAATTGAATATAATCGATGGAGAAATAAATATAATCGATGGGAAAATAAATATAAAAGCTGTGAGGTATTGTTTGCGGTTATTGACAGAACTATTCTGCTTTTACTAGAGATGTATCTGGGAAACTATGAATCATGATGCTTCTTTCGGAGCGCATTTTTTTTTGCGCAAAAAAATTTAAAAAAAAAACGGCGCAGAATGTCACGTGGGTTAATTAAGGTCACATGACTGGAATGGCAGGCATGGTTCTTGGAATGTCCACCTGGAAGCCACAGCAAGGTAATTCTACAGGACCCATCTGGTTCTTGAAACGGCTACAAACGAATTAAAAGCAAATGCTGCCCTTTTTTGAAGCAAAAAATGTACTTTCCATGTCTGCAGCGCCAAACTGCTCTGCAAACTGTTAAAATAGACGCTACCATATCTTCATTTTTCTGCTGAAAACTTACAGTCTCGATGTCAGCGCTAACCAAAAACGGTTTCAAACGCCTTGTCTGAACTTCATTTCGATCTATTCTGAAATTGTCTGTTTGCTTTTGGTGAAACTCTTTATTCTAACATATTTTGGTTGCAGTTTGTCGGACTTAAGAAGAACAAAAATCTGTTTCTTACTGCTGCTGCAAAAGACACAGTAAACCCGATGGGTGCTGCCAAATTTGCTACTAGCACTACTGCGCATCCAATAACACACAAAATCAAACATTACAACCCCTGCTCCAGCTTTATTACAGATATCGCTTGATGAATTAGACTGCAGTATGTGCTCTTATACCTGAGAGACCTAGTGTTCACGTGACTTGGTGTTTTTAAAACATTTTTATTTACCACGTGACCAAAAAAAACTTAAAAAAAAAAAATTAAAAAAATAAAAATTTTCAGTTTTAAATAACTTACACTTACTCACCTTCAAATATTCCCTTCCTACAGTCACTCTAACAACAACAAGTTCATACACCAAGGCGCTGTATCTTGCTCAGAAACACCTATTGTGCACGTGCTGTGATATTGACTACACAAAGCGGATTATGTTTACTTCTTTGATAAGAAAAACCAGCATCAACCTAAACAAGCCTACGATATTAAGCCACTTTTCGTCAGTAAGATTCGTCGCCACCCAAAAGTCACCTGAAGAAGTCTACCAGGAAAAGCTACTGCTGAAAGCCAAAGAGAAGGGATTTAGCACAATTGAGGAGCTCAAAGAACACTTGAAAGAAGATCTCGAGAAAAGAAAGAAGGAGTTTTCAAAGATTGATCCTCTAGAAACTATCAAAAAGTACCAGGAGAACCAAGCAACTTCAGCCAATTCTGACGATATGAACAAGCCTACCACAAAAACACTTGGCCCAGTTGAGCCACCTAAAGATAAGAAACCATACAAAACATTGTCCTCCTATGTGGATATTGATAAGTTTATGGAACTCTCACCGCAGGAAGTAGAGTACGTGTGGAGAGCAAGATTTGCGTCTCCAAAGATGGCTGAGAACCATCTGCACTCTGTTTTGAGCAAGGAAACATGGGCAAAACTGTTCGCCAATGCCAAGGAAAACCCAATCTTTGTGTTGCCGCTACCTAGAGATGTTACGCCTGAAAACAAGGAATCTGTTAACCCCGAGAAGGGGTCTGAACTTTTCTATGTTCAGTGGTTGTTTCCCGATGCGAACACTACTCATGTGATCATCACCTCCCTGATTGAGTATCAGCTGCACAAGGAGTTTGCCAAACCGTACTTGACGATTTCCTTTTTCAGCGACTTGATTGAAAGAAAGCAGGTGGCTTTGATGATGGGGCAGCTGGACCTGGAATCGTCGCTGGCACTGAGCGACTGCACACTGTTGCTGCTAAATCTGCAGAGATTCTACGGAGTTATCGGCGGCAAGCTGGCTGACGAGAGAATGAAGATGTTGAGGAGCTTCAACAAGGGAGACATTGGATTTGACGTGAACAAGCTGGTTGAGCTGTCAGAAAGCATGGAGTAGATTATATATGTGCCTGTAAATATGGGGAGAGAAGTGGTGGTTGATAAATGTGGGTAGAGTGTGCATGAATGTAGGTAGTATGTGAATAAATGCCGGTAGCATTTTAACAATTGCGCTACCATGTTTACAAACAACGCTACCATGTTAATAAAACCGCTACCATGATAAGAACGCTACCATATTTTAAATTTTTTGCTACCATCACTAAAAAAAATCACTTTTCGAAACTGAAATTTTTCACTCTCTCAACTCAAATCACAACAACTACAACCACCCAAGCATCCACCAGAAAGTTCCACTTCTGCATCATTTTTTCTACCCCCACTTTTCTTTTTATTCCCACCAACCACATACATGTCTCAAAAAGAAAAAGTTGTCTTTCTAGGCCCAAAAGGGACATATTCCCACCAGGCTGCGCTCCAGCAGTTTCCCAATGACTCAAGCTACGATTTCATTCCTGTAGCAACGATACCAGCGTGTTTTGAAAAGCTGCTTCATGACCAAACTGTTTCCTACTGCATAGTTCCGCTTGAAAACAGCACAAATGGTCAGGTGGTCTTCACATATGACCTCATTAGGGATGTTTTGAAGCTCAAACAGGATGATAAATCCGACCTTCCAAGTGATGCAAAGTATCTCAACAGAAGAAACCCACCAATCACTGTTGTGGGTGAGCAGTATGTGAAAATTGAGCATTGTTTGGTGGCAGCTGATGCGCAAACAGCTGCTTCCCACGCACAAAACAACTATGTAAACCTCTATTCTCATCCTCAAGTCTGGGGACAAGTTTCAGAATACTTAGAGAAGAATCTGAAAAACAGATATGAAAACAGAATAGACTGTAAGTCAACCTCTGAAGCAATGATCAAGTGTAAGGAGGACGCCCTGAACGGTATCAAATCACTCGCAATAGGATCCATAACGGGAAGTAAACTGAACGAATGCTGTGTTATAGAGCAGGGAATAAACGATTTGAAGGGAAATACTACCCGTTTTCTCACATTCAGCAGGAAAAACAGTCATCTGGAGATCCCAGTGAACACTGAGGACGCCAAAAAGGATGGAAATATCACTCTATTGACTTTCACTACTCGCAGAGATGGTCCAGGTTCTTTAGTTGAGGTGCTAAAAGTGTTCCAAAAGTACAACATCAACATGACATCCATCTCCTCAAGACCGACAGGCGCAACAGGAAACTGGCACTACATTTTCTATGTTGAGTATGAGTACGACTATTCTTTGCCGTGGAAGGAGGAGATTCTGTCGGACATTGACTCCCGCTGTCTGTCCTGGGCAATGTGGGGAGTGTTTCAGAGAAACAACGGCTACTACAGCTAGCTCGCCGCTGAGTCGTATATATAGACGCGTTTTGGCTATGTGTGGGGGGGGGGGGGGTATAAGAGAGTTGTGTGTTTTCAGGAAGTTGAATTTGGTGTTCGTGTGCTTGATAGTCGTCAAAGGTTTGTTTTATGTTAATAGCCAGGTTAATTTGTTAGTTTTGTAGTGAATAGGCCTCAGACGTGTTGTTTTATGCCAATAACCAGGTTATTTTTACACTTAATAGTCCTCAGAAGTGTTGTTTTATGTTAATACCAAGATAAGTTTGTTATTTTTACACTTAATAGTCCTCAAACGTGTTGTTTTATACTAAAAACCAAGATATATGTCCTATTATTACACTTAATAGACCTCAAACGTGTTGTTTTATGTTTATATCCACTTTAATTTGGCTATGGCTGTATCTCTGCAGTCCACAAATCACATTGTTGTCTGTTTAAATGTTCATTTGTGTTGTTTGTGTTTTTATTTTTTCATCTAAAGAAAGCAGCAGCTATGGCATGTTTACACCTACAGGAATCACTAGTATGCCATATAAAGAAATCAACACGTTTCCACCTACAGAAATCACCAGGTTTCCATATAAAGAAACCATTGGCTCTATCAATCATATCCTTATTCACTACTTCAGCACTATCTTTGTCTGTTTTTACCGCAAACTCACATACTCTTTTCCACCTCCATCACCGCTACTTGTTGTACTTCTTGAAGTCCCACGTCTGACTATCCAGCGGACAAACCTGTCTTTTCTGGAGCCACTTTGTGATACAATGCAGATGAAAAGAATGTCCACAGGTTCCTGTAGCGGTTATGCACCCTTCCCTGCTGCTGTTTTTCTGGCTCTCGTGCTGCTGGTGGGCGTCATTCTGGCAATCAACACACGGCTCCATCAAATTACTCTTACAAATAGCACAGTCAGCACTGTCCAAATCCCAGGACCATATTCCCACAGCAGTCCACTTTTTGATCTTAAATCTTGGCTGTTGTTCTTGGCTTATAACATTGTTGTTTTCATCAAATTCTGGGACAGAAATCTGGGGTACTTCTGACATTTTAAACGGGGTTTTTAAAGGTTATATATGGTGTTTTGAGTGATGGTGATTGTGGTGTTTTTGGTTTCTTGCAAGCAATGTTGGTGTATTTTTCGGAGAAAGTTGTTTTAAATCGCGAGGATTTTTTAGTTGTGTTTTTTTTGGCACGTGATTTTTTTTTTTTTTTTTAATTTTTTTGGTGAAAACTATGATAGAAAATAGATGTGTTTAAAGGGGCTAATAATTATTGGTTGGTTCTAACTCACCTATTTTCTACGTAGTGG
>JAFNJT010000094.1:0-37486 GCA_019649525.1 Hanseniaspora lindneri | reverse complement strand
ACTCCAGTAGTGATCAAATCTACTTTTCGTCAAAACTGCTGAATTTGTAGAGCGACTACAAATTGCACTGTAACATGAAAAAAAATTTTTTGTGTTTTTTAAGTTGACTAAATTTGTTGGTATGATTTCAAATTATTTGATTGCTATTGTGTGCTATTAATGGTGCTGTGGTGAAAATTTTGCAATAAATAGTGATTTTTTATAAGAGCAGTATGACCACCTTTGCTTTAGAGAGTCAGCTTTTTCTTTGCTGGCTTAGGGTGTGGTGTTTCCTTATAACCAACATTGTGTTTCTGCCAGCACCCATGTATGCTCTTAGAACTAATATATGTGCAATATTTACTCGATGTTATGTTGTTTTTTTGAGTAGTATATAATTTGAATGACCGCTAATTGCATCATTAGTTGAAAAAATAAATGTGTTTGAAAGCCAGTGGCTACTCCAAATAAACGCACACTTTAAATAAAAACGGACCATGTGTAGGAATGAGAAAAGTTGTTTTTTTATATTAAAAATTTGTGAAGTAAATAAATAAAAAAAGCTGCACTGGCTTAATGCTGCAGAGGCCAATTTTTAAATACTTACTACAGTTTATTTTCTTTTTATTTTCTTGGCGCTGGTTACAAACCATCGCAGCATTTTTTTTCTTTTTAGTAAAAAAATAATACCAAAGAAGTATGTGCATATTGAGGTGTAAGATGATTAATCACTCATTTTTAATATTTTAGTATATCGTTTACCGCTATTCTGTGTTTTCGGAATTGTACAATTCAAGTAGTTCGCTTAAAGCTTAAACTTTCATATATACATTGTTATATTTCTTTAAAAGCTATCAGCTCATTTAGCTCTAGAGGCTTCATGAATCCTGCGGTTTTGCATTCATAAAAAACCAATACTTGTTATATAAATGCTTTTAATAAATATGCTCACAATTTATAAAAAATCAATACTTGTTATATACATGCTTTTAATAAATATACTCACAATTTATAAAAAATCAATACTTGTTATATACATGCTTTTAATAAATATACTCACAATTTCTTAAAAAAATCATAGCAAACATAAGTTACACATTCGACTTAGTTGTAAGAGTAACTTGTCTCCAGCTTATAAAAAACCTTACCTTTCACGTAACAATATCACCAATTTGACAATCCTTCTTTGAGGAAACCGGCACCAATATTCATCGCTGGTTTATTATCACGGAATTGCTCTTAATTGTATTAAACGCGTTTTTTCTCCAGTTTTTCTTCATCACTATCAGTTTCAGAATCTGCTGACGTGAACACCACAGTCTAACAAATCCTCGCGTTTCTTACTGCGCTGCAATGCATCTGTAAGGCAGCCTAAGTTTCAAGAATAATATAACGATAAAAAAGCTTATACGAAGTGGGCATGATGAAATCTAACACAATAGTGTGATGCAGTGCTCTGTTTTCCCAAACAACTCCATGTTCTCTTCTTACAGGTTCAAATGAACTTCCTCTTATAGCAGTGCATTGACTTTCTCCACTAGTTCCACACAACTCCTTTTAAATATCCTGCAAACATCCAGATCTCATCATATTGCCACAATTAACTTCCTTTTTTTATGTGGTTCTGTATTAAAATTTTATTTATTGATATTTAAAACAATTGTATCTATGTAAAAAAGTTATAATATTAATAACAAATTATCTGTTAGACTTAGCAACTCTTTCTAATTCATCTTTCTTCTTGATGGCGAAAGAAGTAGAAGAACCCTTGGCAGCGTTGATTAATTCTTCAGCAAAGGTTTCGGCAATGGTCTTAATGTTTCTGAAAGAAGCTTCTCTGGCACCAGTGGTCAACAAAGAGATAGCAGTGTTGACTCTTCTCAATGGAGAAACATCAACGGCTTGTCTTCTGGCAGCACCACCACCACCAACTCTGGTAGTATCTTCCTTGGCACCGGAGTTGGCAACAGCATCAACAACGACTTGTAATGGGTTTTGGTCAGTTAAAACATTGATGATTTCCAAAGTGTGCTTAACGATTCTGACGGCTTTTAATTTCTTACCGTTGTTTCTACCGTTCATCATCAAAGAGTTGGTTAATCTTTCAATGATTGGACATTGAGCCTTTCTGAATCTCTTGTTGGCGTATCTACCAGCGGTGTGTCCGACGTAGATTGGAGATTGAACTTGAATGTAGGCAACTAAAGATGGGTCCTTAACTTCAACATCTTGGAAAGACCATTTGTTGAATAATTTGATTTCTTCTTGACCTTGAACGACATCTTCTGGGATGGCGGTGGCTAAGACAACTGGGGCAACAGTTTCGACAATAGCTTGTTCTTCAGACATGTTAACTTTGGTGTGCTTGGTTTGATATTTAGGCTAATTAACCAATGAATTTAATGATTTTTCACTTATTTTTGCTACAATAATGGCCTAGAAAATAGGTATTACTGTATGAAACGTGTTTTGCCCTTCTAGTTCTTAAATTTTTGGCACCTCCAACATGGCAGGTGAAAATTTTTGTTGAAAAAAAAAAGCAGGATAGATTAAAACAACTTTTTTAGAACGGATCTAAACTTTTTTTTCCGGTCTATTTTTTATTGTAAATTTGTTGGTACAGATTTGAAAAAAAAAAAAAAAAAAAGTTGATTCTACTGAAAAAAAATGTAACAAAAAAATGCTGTCGCGATTGTAAATATTCTCGCTGAATGGTACGGCTGAAAATACAAGTACAGGAGTTTAAAGTAATGTATAATTTCAGATAGAATTAATAAATGAGTAAGGTAAAAGTATATACAGAAATTTTAGATCAGTGTGAAACTGATATTAGAGGTATCATATTTTTTTTATTTTATTATTTTTTTATTTTGAGTTAGCCTTGCTTTTCAGAAAACTGCTCGTCTTCTAAGGCTTCTTGGTCCTCTAGTTCTGAAATGTATTCTTCAATCCAGTAGGGGTTATTCAATGAAATATCAACTCTGTGTTCATTGTTGTCAAATTTTCTTGACATCTTGTCTTTCGGTGGAAGAAGATAGAAGGATCTGCTTTCTGGATTACCTAGATAGTAAAAGTCCCTGAGATACTGAATTTTCAATGAAACCAATGCTATATTCTTGGATGGATTGTACAGTACCAATTTACCGATTGGTTTATTTCTTTTTTTCGTTGGACTACTTGGGGTAGAGAAGAAAGATAAATTATTGTGCTCTTTTAATCCCTCAGCAGCTTCATTTTTAATTGGCAAATCAGTATGAACACCCCATCCTTCAGTCACCTGACTGTTGGAAGATTTGATTTGTATTGGCACGCAACGCTTTATAATTTTGTTGGTAGAATGCATTCTAGTTGTCAGCTCCTGGCCAATATAGCAGCCTTTATCGAAACTAACACAGTTGGCAGAGTAGTCTAAGGCTAAATCCAATGGAAATAAAAAGTCAGGTTTTATGTCTGTGAGGGAATATAAGCCGAATTTTTGTTCCAGACTCTTGACTACTGAAGGAATGTTTTGATCGAATGCAATGTCGACATTTTCGTTCACAATATCCTTCAAATCAAGCACCTCACCAGGTTTTACCAAAACCTTATACTTGTAATACACTTGGCCATCTTGTGAATCAACGAGTGAACAGTTGTTAAAAACATCATCCAAAAATATACTTACTATGGAGTCATTCTTTTGGTTAAAGAGTTCAGTGAAGTGGATTTGTTTGTTAAACAAATAATTCATTTTTGAGTCTTCAAAGATGTGATTCAATATTTCAAGTTCAAAATCATTCCTCAAGATCGATCCTTTAAAGTAAACTTCCCAGACATCAAAGCCTAACTTTGGATCTTGCTGAACATCCACATTAAACTTCACTTGACACAGTTTTCTGTGCTTATCAAGAATACTTATAGGGTCGTTTTCAGAGGTGGTATTTTCCAGTGGTGTTTTCGGTAACTCCAAAATAATTTCTTGGTATTTTGATCCTCTTCGCATATAAAGAGGTGTGTATAGTCTCATCAATGACACTATTTTAGATGTGCTATTAAGTAAAGCAGTCAGCTGTCCTTTTATATTTCCATAACTTTCCTGTAATTCATCGTACAAAGAAAGCTTTTTTATTTGCTCAAGTGAATCGTTTCCTTGAATTTTTAAAATATCACCCACCAAGGGATTACTAATCGAGAGTTCCTTCAACTCATCCAATACGTTTATTTCATCTTTAAATTCATTGTCATTGTCCAGGGTCATTAGATTTTTTTTCACATATTTGTCCTTTAGCTTTGTTGTCACCATTCCATTCAAAAAATCAATTGAATCTGGGCCATAAATAGAAACAAACTGTGTATCAAGCTCATCAGGCTTTAGTTTTCTACCATAAACGAGTGTTTTATTTAAGTGAACATTTAGTTTGTTCCCCAGAGACTTTGTTGAGTAGTAAGAAAAGCTGGAACATGTTTTCAACTGAAAAATGCATTTCCTGTTGAAAAAACTGTAGGCCATACCTGGTTTAAACTATTAATATACTGGTTCGTGCTAGCAACTGCTCCTGTAGTTAATACTCTACTTTTAAATTAGGTAAATGATGAAATTAAATTAAAAACAGTTCAGGTCACGTGTCATTTTTTTAAAAACTTGCATCTCCGATACACGGGCTTTCAATCCTAGAAGTATTAAACTCTAGAAGTAGATGAAAATATACTACTGGAGCTACTGCTATTCTTAGCATACTCACCAGCAATGCTTTTAAAGTATCAGTAAGCAGCATGGTTTGAAATTAACAGAGAACAAATGAACCTGAAAATAAAGTACTATTTTTTGTAAAAATAAATTAACTATTTTATTTAAAAATAACCTAACTATTTTATTCAAAAACAGAGTTACTATTTTATGCAAATAACAATAGCATAAATATCCTCTGTAAAAACACACCAACTATTCCATGCAAACAACGCGTCTCTAAATCTAGCGACCACAGCGGCTCCTAAAACAATCTTTGGCAGAAATTTTCAAAAATTGATGTAATTTTTTTAACTTATAAAAGAATATTTGATATATACTATTTTGTTTTTATATTTGTTTTTCATTAATTTCGTGTTCTTTTTAGGTAGTTCATGTGTATGTTTAATATAAAAAAAAGAACTTTTTTCTTATTGAAAAAGAAAAAAACTCAATGTGGATTTTTGCATTAAACTTACTTAGATTCAGCCAATAACTTTTCAGCCTTAGCAATGACATCTTCGATACCACCAACCATATAGAAGGCGTTTTCTGGCAAGTGGTCGTACTTACCTTCCAAGACAGCCTTGAAGGAAGAGATGGTGTCTTTTAATCTGACTAAAGCACCTGGAATACCAGTGAAAACTTCGGCAACAGCGAATGGTTGAGACAAGAATCTTTGGATCTTTCTAGCTCTTTCGACAGTCAATTTATCAGCTTCAGATAATTCATCCATACCCAAAATGGCAATGATATCTTGTAAGGACTTGTAAGCTTGTAAAGTTTGTTGAACTTGAGTAGCAACATCGTAGTGTTCTTGACCGACAATAGAAGCATCCAACAATCTGGAGTTGGAGTCTAATGGATCGACAGCTGGGTAGATACCTAATTCAGAAATACCTCTGGACAAGACGGTGGTAGCATCTAAATGGGCAAAAGTGGTGGCTGGAGCAGGATCAGTTAAATCATCGGCTGGGACGTAAACGGCTTGGACGGAAGTGACAGAACCCTTCTTGGTGGTGGTGATTCTTTCTTGTAACAAACCCATATCAGTGGCCAAGGTTGGTTGATAACCGACAGCAGAAGGAATTCTACCTAACAAAGCGGAAACTTCGGAACCAGCTTGGGTGAATCTGAAAATGTTGTCAATGAATAACAAGACATCTTGACCTTCTTCATCTCTGAAGTATTCGGCAATAGTCAAACCAGTCAAAGCAACTCTGGCTCTGGCACCAGGTGGTTCGTTCATTTGACCGAAAACCAAGGCGACCTTGGAGTCACCTTCCAAGTTGATGACACCGGTTTCCTTCATTTCTCTGTATAAATCGTTACCTTCTCTGGTTCTTTCACCGACACCAGTGAAAACGGAGAAACCACCGTGAGCCTTGGCGATGTTGTTAATCAATTCTTGGATGAAAACAGTTTTACCGACACCGGCACCACCGAACAAACCAATCTTACCACCTCTGGCGTATGGGGCTAACAAGTCGACAACCTTGATACCGGTTTCTAAGACTTCAGCAGCAGTGGATTGTTCAGCAAAGGAAGGTGGATCAGCGTGGATAGGGTTTCTCTTCTTGGTGACAATTGGACCTCTTTCGTCAATTGGTTCACCAACAACGTTCAAAATTCTACCCAAAGTTTCTCTACCGACTGGAACAGAGATTGGAGCACCAGTGTCAATAACAGATTCTCCTCTGACTAAACCTTCAGTACCGTCCATAGCAATGGTTCTGACGGTGTTTTCTCCTAAATGTTGAGCAACTTCTAAAATCAACTTACCGTTGGCGGTTGGGATTTCTAAAGCATTTAAGATAGCTGGCAAGGAACCTTGTTCGAATTGAACATCGACAATGGCACCAATAACAGCTCTAACTTTACCGGTGGCAGCTAAAGCTGGAGCACTGGTGGAAAAGGTTTTTCTGGCAACTGCTTGGAAAGCGGTTCTTCTGATCAAAGGTAAAACCATTTTTACTTTTGTTTTAGAAAATATATAATAATTTTATATTGATGATCTGGTTTTTTTTAAGTAGTTTCTTTTATTAAACTAAAATAAAATAAAACTTCTTGTATATATATGAAAGAAGAAACAGATTGTGTGAAGTGAAAAATTTTTTTTAGTTCGAGGAAGAAAATTTTTCTTACATTATAAACACTCACAGCAAGGTTTGTTAGGAGTAAAAGTTTGAAGGCGGCAAAAAAAATTTTCTTTTCTGGGTAATTTTGTGAGAAACGCGGTAAAAGTATATAGAAAATTTTTTGTCGGAGAAAAAAAGGAAGAAAAAGGCTTAGAAAAGTGCTGAGAGAGGGATGGGCAAACATCTGATTGGCCAAACTTTCTATTGGTCAGAAAAGCGCGCGGCCCAACTCACGTGTCTGGTTGAAGGAGGCACGTGACTGAATCAAAAAAAAAAAGTTATGCAGCAAATTGATTGGAGGATAATTTTGGCAGAGTGACCGATTTTCTGAGGGTTTTTGGCTGGCAGGAGTTATGTCCTGCGGGGTTTAATCAATAAAACTGTAGAGGTTGTGGTTGGTAAGACGTATTATAAACGAAACTTTGGTAAAAACAATAATTTTAAAGAGGTTGTAATTGTAAAAAAAATTAATAATTTTAAAGAGGTTGTAATTGAAAAAAAATTAATCATATTAAAGAGGTTGTAATTGGGAAGAGGAAACTTTGGCAAGAAGATTTCTTATTACTATAGGGGGGACTTTGGAAAGGTGTTTCTGGATGGAAAAATGCTTTGTCAAGATATTTAACCTTTATTTTTTGCTTGAGTATTTTTGTTAATGCAACGTTCTCTGAGGAATCCTGATTTTGTTAGATGAGTTTCCCATTCGCGCATTTTCTTTGCTACAAAGCTATCGGAGGTACTATAGCTGGATACGGACATAATGTGATGATTAAACTGCTGTTTTATTAACCAAATTCAAGTTCTGGGTATTTATATTTCTACATAAATATATATTTTAATTTTAGTGCTTTTTAACATCATAAGCCCCATTTATATAAGGCTCATTTTATTTTTATTCATAAATTGAAAAATAAAAAAGAACATTCATAATTTGAGTAGTAATAAACCAAATATTCAGAAGTGAGTATTTATAAGCATAAAATAACAAAATGCATTTTCCTAACTGAACCCTAATAAAAAGACATTCGGTAGACATTTTTACTATTTTCAGTGATAGAATGATTATCCATCTCATAGAATCAGCTCTGTTTCGACCATAACACTTTCTGGAGAGAGGCAAGGGTAGGTTGGTGTATAATTGCGAGTGCTGTGCAGGTGAGACATCTTTTTGCTGCCGGCTGCGCAGATATTTGTGAGCTCAGAAGCAGGCATCTGAAATGTGATCTATAAGTAACCCGTCTGGTACTCCAGCATATATAAGTTGAAAGCATAAAAAGAAGACAGATATAAATTGAAAGCATAAAAATAAGACAGATATTCTCCAAAGTATAGAAAACAAATCAATCTACCTCAAAGTATAAAAAGCAGATCAATCTACCTCAAAGTTTAAAAACAAATCTGCTGCAAACAAAAACTTTGAGCCAGGAAACCAACTCTTCTGGCCACAACTTTCTAACATCCTTGCCCATCTACTTCTTCCCTAGCTCACTGGCAACTCTGGCGGCCTCAACAATACCGCTGACAACCCCGGCTTTAACGCCCTTGTTGTCCATCTCAACCAATCCTGCAATAGTTGTCCCTCCTGGAGTGCAAACTTGATGCTTTAGAACAGAAGGGTGGGTGAAACCAGTCAGCTGACCCATTTTTGCCGTTCCCTCAACAGTTTTCAAGGCCAACATGTAGGATTCCTTGTAGGGAATACCCATTTTAATTCCAGCATCAACCATTGCTTCTAAAAAGTTCAAAACAAAGGCTGGTCCTGACCCAACTAGAGCTGTTGCCGCGTCCATCTTTGATTCTGGAAGCTCCACCAATAAGCCTAATTTCCCAATAGCGAAATTCAACTTTTCAGTCCATTGGTCTAACTTATCTTGGGCTCCAGTGTGGGATACAACGACTGCACCTTCACCAAATTTGGCTGGAGTATTAGTCATGATTCTTGAAACGATCATGTCATTGTTGCCCAAAATAGATCTGATAGAATCGATGGTCCAACCTGCAACTAAAGAAATAAATATTTTGCTCGATAAATCCACACTCTTGTCCTTTGAGATTTCTCCTAAAACTTGCTCAAGTTGGTATGGCTTGACAGAAAATAAAACTACATCGGACTTTGCAATCGCCTTAATATTATCCTTAAGAGTCAAACATTCGTAGTCATCAAACCCAAAGTTGGCAATTTTCTGGCCGTTTCCGCCTGTGATTTTGTTTACGTTTTCTGCTAAAACCTTTTCAACATTCTGCGCAGATGTCAAATCATGGTTAGTTGTGTAGAATTTGTTTGGTAGTTTGCTGATTTCCTCTTCTTTGTTACTGAGTCTGGATTTTTGAATAGCTGACAAAAAACTTTGCCCCATGACACCACAGCCAATGATACCTAATGAATAAGTCATTTTTTTTTGATATACTGATAATTTACTTATAAAGTTTGGTGGTAATTTTTTTCTTGGATTACCCTTTTCGGTTGTTTCTATTCCATTTGAACAGGCTTTAAATAATGTTTCTTAGCCCATTAAATAGGTTCCAGCGATGATTAATTGGGGAGTTTTTTTTTTTTTTTTTTTTTTGAAAAAAAAAAACAGTTTGATTTACGAACGGAAAGCTAGCTCCGTTTTTTTTTCAGTATTCCCAAAACGGCAACGTCACGTGCACATTTGAAAACAACTTTATTTCATGTTTTTTTAAAATTTCAAACAAAATTTACAAAACCTTTTTATTTTAAGCAGGTGAAACTCTTGTTTAATAACTACAAAGGATTCTGCTTTAAGGAACTAAAAAGCATTATATATACAGGACCAATCTAATATTTTTATTTTTTGGTTTGTAAAAACATAATTATGCGGTCAGAGACACAGGACGCCAAAATGGATGCTCAGATAATGAATTCTGAAAATTCAACTAAACGAAACACTGATACATTTAGCATAGACCCACAGTTAATAGACATTTTGCAAACAGCAAACAGGCCAGGAAGTTTGGGGGAAGAAATTGGTAACGCTGCAAACAAACCGCTTGAAGAACTTCCTCTAAATGAATTTATATCGCTAGTACTGAAGGAAAGAGACATAACTTTCAAAGATCTGACAGCTGAACGTTTAATGGATGAAGCTAGTGAGGATGTTAATATGGAAGAGGAAGATGATAATATTCTTGTGGAAAACCCAGAAAATTCAACACTCACACTTGAACAATTTGATACTTTGAAAAAAGAGTCCTTACAGTTTATAAACAATGCTATCAATGAGTCCTCATTGCTGTTGGAAATGGTATCATTATTAATATCTGGGGTCAAGCCGAAGCAAGGAGTTTTGACAATGTCGCCGTTTTTAAAGCAACATTTACCTTTAGGATCTTTAAATAGTGATTCTATACCAATGAAACAAATTTTGAATAACGACATAGTCAAAAACTTTGTGATCAAGATGGCTTGGAAGTTGCAGTCGCTTAATGACATGCGTGCTTACTATTACGACACCTTTCAAAGATTAAACAAAGAAATTTTAATAGAAAATAAGTACTGGTCGTTGATATCAGATTCAAAGCTTAATGGAAAGAATTCTTTTGTTAAAAACAGCAAAACCAACACCATCAGTTTGAAGTATGGCATAAACGGCAACCAACTTGCTAATTTAGTTATAGTAGACTACAATTTTGATTCGTTTGAGATTCAATTATCACCATCTATAAACGCACATAAGCTTTTAGTTAGTAGCGATGCGGAAGAAAACTATGAGCAAGTCATCTTTAAATATGTTAAAGTTGAAGTTTATGATGGTGAGAAAAATATTTTAAAAAGCCAATCTAAACTGGCAAACTCAGTTGTGGAGACATTGAGAAATTCACTGCTAAAAAACAATTTGGTTGATCAGCTAAACAGATTGAATGAATTTCAAATACAAGAGCTTTTATTTAACACTTTGAAACATGAAGGCAAAGAAAACATGGGCCCTGATAGCGGTATGTCTTTAAAAAGTGATACATTAATAGAAATACAAACAAATGGAAACTTCCATATAAAAATCAAATACGAATCCCTGACTGTTAAGGATTTGGACATTGTAGATGTTAACGACGGGGACAGTAAGCTTGCTGATGATATATTGAAGTTTATGCTGACCAACTTGTTTTACTTGAATAACTTGAGAAGCTACAATAACATAATCAAGAGGCCAATATATTACAGTAAAAAAAGCAGTAGCCAGAAGGGGAGGGCCAATGCTCCTAACTATCATAATATCATTTCAAACTTGCTGTTAAAACTTAATCATAAATATTTGATAAAATCATTTGTGGACTTGATAGAGAAACAGGATGGTTTGGTAATTAAAAATCTCTCAACAAAAGATGACGATACCTTAAACACCATCCCACTATCTGAACTTGATACTCCGCAGCTGAAGAGTTTAAAAATGAAATTGAATTCCTTTACTCCTTTGATAAGCAACCCTACTTCACTGGTTACTGTTGGGAAAGGCGAAAAGGAATACCATGTAAAAGTAACATTCACTTCTCTAAAAGCATACACCCTTGTTCTTGAGAGTGATAATAAAAAGAATTTCAACAACATACATGAATTGCTGGATTATTTGTTATATATAAGCATATAAATCCAATTATAGAAAAAGAGAATGGGGCTAAAGTTAGCTAATGATCAGCTATTCTTCAATTTCTTCATTCAAAATTTTATCTTCGTATGTTCTCTTCTTCTTTATGTTTAAATCATTCAATTCCTCTTTCAAGCAATTGTAAATTATAAAGTTGAACCAAAGCTCAATAAATCCAAATAAAAATACAAAGTTGTTGTGCCACTTGATGTTAATCTTGTTGTAGTAAGATACAAATGTTGTAACAAATGCAGCAATGAGTCTTAGAAAGACTAAGTCTTTGTAGAAATGTTCTTTGATCTTCTCATAGTGTGAAAGAATTAAGAGATCCAAAGCACCGATATTAAATAAAAATATAGATAAGATTCCAGTAATAATTGATGAATCGTTGATCAAAACCTGCGGTAACCTCATGGCTATGGAAAATGTGACTAAAGAGTTATTCCTGGTTATCAAATTGATGTCTTTGAAAGTTAAAACTGACAGTAAAACATAGGTCAAAGCTCTAGTGGTGGTTATAAATCTTGAGGTGAAAAGAGCCATTATTCTAGTTAATATGTTTATTCACACTGAATATATGGATTGGTTGCGGGTGGACATTAGATTTGTTTATAGTAAGTTGAAACTTTTGACACCAAAATATGGGAAACTGAACAATTTGCTAGTAGCAATACCAGCATATAAACCAAAAATCTGGTGTAAATCACGTGCAATAAATATTCTTGTGCAGATCACGTGCACAAAATATTTCACTATATTCGATTATAAATGAACTTTCTATTTAAAGAGCCAAACAGCTGGTGCTTTCTGGTAAGAAACAAATAAATAGTTAGGATTGAGCACTCTATTTTTAGAGTAATTATTTATAAACATAACTCTGGTAGCATGAGATATAAATAATAATTATAAAAAATGCGGCATTCACTTAGTGTTGTTCTAACTTCTGTAACTAGTCTTCAAGTTAGAATAATTGGTTCACATGGTAGCGCGGCTTATATAAATTTTGTACTGAACAAACTAATGCAATTTGGAAAAGCAATACTTGGTTAAAATAATCCCGCCACCAAACCGAAAGGAAGCTTTATTTCATAACCCAAGTTGGTCATAATGCCTGAAAGAGTATATTAATATAGAAAATAATTAAAAAATTAAAAAAAAGAGTGGCGAATACAACGGCCTCCAGTTCAATTCAGAGTGATCCATTTCGTTTACTTATCACTGTTTTATATCCGATGTTTAATCAATACAGACCTTACGTACACCAAGTGTTATATAAATACACGGCAGAAACCTATGCAAAACCTACTGGGAAACCAAAATTTTTCTCTCTTTTAAAAATCTTGTTTTGATTCCAAGCGTCCTTTAAAAAATAAGATTGGGTTAGCAGGTAGTTCTTACTATTTTTATGTCCTTCAATGAAGCAGCTTGTACAGTACAGCTCAATTCGTTTGGAACTTGACAACTCATCGCTGTTTGAGAGAATAAAGTTGTTTACATTTTCATAATCAGCATTGTTATCAGATTCATTGATCTTTCTGCTATTGATCAAAATGTCTTTCAAAGTCAGATCTTTTTTCATATCATAGAGATCTCTATCATTAAACTTCAAAACCATTGAAAAGGAACATATTTTTTTACAGCAATCGCAGCTTATTTCATTAACCATGAAAGATTTACTAAAATCTGTGATATCTAGCTCAATGCTCTTGTACTGTTCAGATATAAACTCTCGTGATAGCAACTCTTCAGCAGCGTTTAAATCACGTATGAGGTTTTCAACGTGAACAAAAAATACATCCGAGTAAGCCATGTCGTTATTGACTATCATGTTTTTTTGAAGCAATTTATAGATGTCAAAAACATTTTTTCTATTGTCTCTTTTATAAACATCAACAGCTTCTAAAGCAAATGGAATCCAGTTCGGCAAAATAAAGTTGACAGCTTCGTTGTGATTGAATCCTAAATTAAAGCCAAAATGCCAGCATTTTGGGAAGGTTATAATGTAATCACCTGGTCGTTGAACAGCTTTATAAAAAGTTATGCCCATAGTTTCATGAATGTGCTTATCGTATGGAGATATGGTGGCTGTTAATTGATGAAGAATATCCTTTTGTCGTTTTAAAAAGTCGGGAAATCTCATGGAAACATACTGGTAAAATTTATCTGCATCGCTAATCTTTATGCAGTACCAGATCTTACACTCTCCTTCAAATTGATAGTTAATGGAATAGGCAAAGTGATCCTCCATATGTATCCCAAAAGTAGAAAACTTAGAGCCAAAATAACACCAGGGTAGTGAAATTCCTGAAATATCATTCAGCAGAGGTAACAAGGTATTTTCATCACTAGGCAAGTTCATTAAATTTAAAAAGGAACTAGCAATTCTTTCACTTTTTTGATTTTCAAAGCCTGAGATATAATCCTTTTTATCGTTGTGAATATCAGCTCCATAAAAGCTAGTTACTCGCCTCTCCCCATATACAGTATTCCAAAAATCCATCTCTATTTGCCGAAGGTCATCATTATTATTAATTGCGTATGGAATACGGCTCTCGTACCTGTTTCGGAACTCCTCAATGGTGACTGTGGTTTCTAGCTCTTGAAATCCATATTCAAAGTTTCCCAACAGGCAATTATCACATAGACTCCCATATTTTCCTTTCAAAGCAGGTATACAAGTTTTGTGGTAAAACTCCTGGCAGTAGTTGCATTGGTAAAGTCTTTTTGGGTCACCACACTTTTTACAAACATCACGCTCTTCTAAACCACCATTATCCTCTTCTTTCACTAAATTATCCTCTTCTTTCACTACATTATCTTCTTCTTTCACTACATTATCTTCTTCTTTCGCTAAATTATCCTCTTCTGTTGACATATGGTGCAAAATACTTACTCCATTAGTTTTGAAATGAGTACCAGAGGACCACGGTTTTGCACCTTCATACTTAAACAGAGCTAAAATATAATCCTTCAAGTACACTTCATAAAAATGATAGAGACACTCGTAGGCTTGCGAGATACTTGACCAAAATTCAAGAGAATGCAAGGAAAAAGATAAACTTTTTTTATTAGGATTCTGCAAGAATCTACATGTTTTAGGATTGGGAACCATCCAGTCATCTCCAAACCACTTGCTTTTATTAATCTCAGAATGTTCTGGACTATCGTAGTTGTAGTTTCTTCTTTGCTGAGATCTCAAGGTTTTTCTTTTCTTGATCGCTGAATTTGAATCAGATAAAGTTTTTGATTGATTTTCAAACTCTCTTTTATTAACTTTGTTCACTTGTGGTTTCAAAAATCTCCCATCAGAATCCATGCCATCACTGTTAAATACTCTCATTATTTCAACGTAAAGCTCATAAGGCGTAAAAGTTTCACCAATAGGTGTGGTGATATGTTTTGGGATAGTTCTTTTCGACTGCAAGTTAATGCTATCAAACGCTTTTAATTGATGCTCAAAGAATTGATTGGATCTATTAGAAAGTTCTAATTCATTCAAGCTCTGTTCTCTAACTCTGATTTGAAATCTACTGTCACGTTCTTTATTTTCAAGATTATTCACAAGTAGGTTTTGAAATTCAGCAGATGTGGAAATTTTAAGCATACCATACTCCATTCCTAAATTGAAGATTTCTTCATTGTCAATAAACGATTTTATATTATTTGGGGCCGACAAGTGCTCTAATGTTGGGCGGATATTAGGAACTTCCTCCAATGAAATGTTGTCAAAATCTAGACGATTATTAGATGACATAGTGATTTTTTCGGTTAAAATTAATGCAAATAATATTAAAGTTTAACTTTTGAGACTCTATTTTGAGGATTTTGTTGGTGATTTTGGAGATGAGTTATGGTTATATCTTTACCAAAAAATTAATTTATAGAACAAAGAACATTTCCCGGAGGCATTTGTACAATAGAAATTGGAGTGCACGTGACTGGTGTCAAGCGTACTTTTAATGTAGAGATTGCCTAGAATGATGAAGTGAAAATAGTATTAACCTTCGCAATATTATATCTGCAGCAAGTAGAATATATAGAGGTCCATATTTTAGCTAAACTAGAATTCATCATCAAATTCGTCATCTTCGTAAAAGTCATTTAGAAGCGAGGATAACGTCTCTGGGTTCATTGAAAATATGTCTTCTTCATCACCATCTTGTTTGTCTTCATTCTTGTTTTTTTCGTCTCTTTCCGGATATTTTAAGGACTTGATACAGTCATTCTTCAACTGGGTCACAAATTTAATTCTTTGATCAAATATGTCTTGTGGCTCTTTGGTTTGGTAAATCAAAGCTTCCTTATAAGTTTCAACCACACCAGTTTCATAGTTGAGTGTAGCTTCAATGATGTTGTCCTTTATGCATTTTGCAACAATGTATTCAGTAGTCTGCTCAGAATCCAGTTTCAACTTTAAGCAAATATCTCTTAGATGAATCTTGCTATAAATTTTACAAATACTTTTAATCCCTGTCTTTAAAACATTTGATCTTAATCTAGCGGATAAGAGGTAGAGATCGTCCCTCATGAAGATGGCTTTATATCTGTTAAGAACACTTGTGAAGTTTGGCAAATCTCCAAGTTTGACCGATTTGGTCAACAAGAAATAAGGTTTTATGACTTCACCTTCAATGTTCTTGTTTTTGAAAAATGACAATTCAGGAATATTACCCATCAGTAAATCTATAACGCATTTAAGTTTGTATGCAATTTGTAGAAAACCTTTAGAATCCTGACTGTTTGTTGGCGCTTTTCTGATAGCTGCAACGATATAGTCATTTGCAGTGTCATAGTCCAGCTGAATGGCAAAAATTTTGGACATGTAGTACAAGTATCTAGCTTCTAAGGATGTAGAGACATTGAAATTTGTTGGATATTCAATCTTGGAAACAAATTCACTCGCAGATAAAATGTCACCTCTCAGCAAATAAGCTCTTAGAATGCCACAGATAATAGAAACCTGTGTTTCTGGATCGTGTTTTAAAACAGCTAGTTTTAAATATTTAAGCATTTTTTCAATGACCTTATAGCTCTGTTTGTTGTTCAATTTCTCGTCTGTAAGCTGGATGTAAAACCAAATCTTGGCATTTATTAAATCCAAGTTCTTGTCGTAGGTTAAAAACAGTTTCTCAATGATTTCGTTGTGGTTGAAAGTATCTAAAGTCTGGAGCTGATTAGAATCTAGCAAATAAAGCTGAATCAACAAGTGAACAAAAGATAGTATTTCATCCTTAATCAAAATTTCATCTCCATTTTTGTTCAAGTAGTAAAAATCAATTGGGAAAGTGTTTCTTATTTCTTCCTCATTTTCCACTATAGATTTCTTAGTGTTTATGTACTTCAAAATGGTCAGCTTATCCTTGTTTTCGTTTGGAAACAAAAGCTTTATAAATACCGTCAAATTATCTTGTGACAAGTCTTTTCTTAGGCTCTTGAGTTCTTTTAGGATCTTATATGTGTCTGAAGATGAAGTTATATTTGTTAAATCTTTGCAAACATCAAATAACTTATCAACATACTTGTCTTGCACCTTGTGACTTGTTTTTTGCTCCAAAGAAACCTCGTTATCAACATCCATCACATCGGAAATGGGAATAGCATTTTCAACAGTAGTCATTGCTTAAATAAACAGTAGTTTTTGGTGTATCTGTTGCTGTTACTTCTGTATATTAGATTAAGGAACTTTATAAAATTTGCCACCCAAAAATCACAGTAAGGTGTTTGCACTATGATATTTAAAATCCGACAAAAAAAAAAAATTTTTTTTTTAGCTTGTTGTTAAATCCGATGCACATGACATTAGATTTTGAACTGCTAAGTAAGCTGAGAAGTGCAGATTATAGTATACTAATGTGCCAAAGTATATGGAGCAAACTTCGTGTTAATTTTACTCTTTTGGCAGTTTTATTTTGTGGTTGTAATTATGGTGTTTTACGAAGTAAAATATATGTTTTTTTGAGTTGTTACTGCTTGTTAAACTGTTGTTTTATTGGTGCTGTGAGATGAGTTTTAGTTATTTTTGCACGTGCCTCAACTTGACTTTGAGCTATTGCTTTACGTACAACGGTACTGTATATTTGGGCTGAATTTGGTGTAAATGGTGTATTAAATTAGTAAATAATGCGTATGAAACATTTTAATTTGATTGTTGATGTCAAATTTGTTGAAAAATAAGCTTGAGTAGAGAAACAACAGTACACAATGCAGCATGTTAGTATCATTGTAAGGTAGCGTATTTTGCTCACCAGAATAGTTCTGATGAACAACAAAAGAATCTTTAAATAAACAAAGTTTGGTGCAGCGAAAAAAACACATGATTTAGCGCCTAATAATATTATATATAAAAGAGAGAAAATCTAGTTTGCTTTCTTTTCAGATGAGGAGATGTGTTCATCAATAGCAACCAATCTTTCTGGTAAGGTTGGATGAGAATAATGGTACTTTGAGAACAAGCTGTCAACAGAAATGGTTCCTAAGTTGGCTACTTGCAATGATATCAAAGCTGTTTTTAACTTCTCACCTTTGCCCAATGCGACAGCATACTTGTCAGCTTCGTATTCGTTGTGTCTGGAGAATAGATTTAAGCAGAAGCTCATTATGGTGTCAGTAGGTTGGATTAATTGGGAGAATAAAATCAAACCAATCAAGAATGGGAAATCGTTAATTACAGCAACATTTGAGCCAGGCAAGGTGGAGGTGGTTTGTGAAGATGATCTGTCAATAATGAAGCCTAAGCTGCTAAAGAGTGTCTCGTTCTTGTAGACTAATTCGAATAGCTTGAAGAAAACAGACAAGTGGATTTGAGAAAAGACCAACATCTTGGCGATGTGGTTCATTTTCCAGTGACCAATTTCGTGGCCTAAAACAGCGACAACCTCGTCAATGCTGGAATCCTTGATCAAGGTGTCAAAAATGACAATTTTCTTTTTCATGAATGGTAAACCACTGAAGTAGGCATTGGAATGAGATGATCTTTTCGAGCCATCAATCATGAAGATTTCAGATAAAGGAAATCCACATTCCTTGGCCAAAGCGTCGATCTTCTCCTTCAATTCTTGGTTGTCCAATGGAGTGAATTTATTGAACAATGGTTGAATAACCAAATCGTTCAATAGGAACATAGTGATCTGCAAAAACAAAACAAACATCCAAATGTAGAAAATAAAGTTTTCAGTGCATTTTTTCAAAATCCAGCCCAACAAATAAATGATAGGAGAAGCAAAAACAAACACCAAAAGATTCGTTTTAATCAAATCGGTAAAGAAAAGCTTTCTTGTCATTTTGTTGAACCCAAACTTCTCTTCTAAAACAAAATGTTGGTAGTAAGAAAGAGGTGCGGAAGTGAGGTTCGAAATCAAGGTACTCAAAATGAAAAATGCAATGTTTGACGGTATGATGCTCATCTTGAAATCTCTTCTTAAAATAAGACTCAAAATCTTGTCACCATAAAAGACAGAGTAGTTCCACACCAATGGCTGAATAAGCAACGTAGCAATAGATACAACAACACCAAAGGTCGATGAGAACATTTCAAATTTGTTTTTGGCGAGCCCATACGCATCTGATTCCTCAAACTTCTTTGTATCAATCTTTCCTTCCAAAACTTTTGGTAGTTTCTTGTCCTTCTTCTTTAACAATTTGTACTGTCTTAAGGAAACATATCTCTCAAAAAGGAAGTTGAATAAAGTAAAACCAATAATCAATTTCTTGTATGGTACAGATCCATTAAAACCGATAACGGATTCAAAAGTGCTGGAAAAAAACATTTTCGAAATTTGGTTTGGTGGTTTTGGTAAACTGTTTACTGTTGTAAGAATAGTTAAATATGCAACCTTAATTATCTTTTTTTGATTCATGAACACCACCAAAAATAAATTAAAAAAAAGCCAAAACTGGCAACTTGAGCACGTGTTCAAATCAAAAAAAGAATCAAATCACGTGATTTAGTTGCAACACTCCATCATAATGCTGATCATGGTAAAGAACGCGTCAGCATAGAAGGTGTAGTGTGTTCTAACATAAGGCGAATTTGTTTTCTTATTTTCAGTATGCAAATCCTGATTTAATTTTTATTTTGTTAAAGTTTGGGGTTTGTGCCCGTTTTTTGTTCAATGGGTTTTAAATTTTTAAAACGAGAATTGTTTGGAAAAAAAAAAAAAAAGCTTTAATTATTTGCTCTTTAATGTGAATCAGCACTGAAATGAAACATTACCATCATTCTGAATACAGCAAACATTTTCCAAATAAAGTTAAACGGGGATAATTTAAGTTTAAGTGGATATAAAAAAACTTGTCTAAACACATTCGTCAAAAAATCCATTTCTTCCGCAAAGATTATGTTTTCTGGTATCTAGCACTGCTACTGTGCACAGTTAATGCTGAATTTGGTTAAATCCGCACCGTACTATGCATATTTAATGCTGAATCTTGTTGAATTTCACTGAAAGCATTTATTCCCTCTTATAGATGCTGTTTGTGAAAATGATTACGTTTTCTTTGCTTGGAAAAGTCGCACTTTTAAACAAAAATATAAATCCATGCTAGGCATCTATAAAAAACGATGGTAGAAACAGCATAATAGGAGTGTCTACCACCACTTAGTTGCTAAAACATCTTCATCCCATTCTTCTGGAACAACGGTTAAACTTAAATAGCTCAAAATTTGCCGTGGTTGCAAAAATGAAACACGAAGATGGTGCCAGATCACACAGTTGTATTTAAAAGCCCTGACAGCTCACAGAAAATTTCTATAACTACTATCTATAGTTGCAAAATTACTTTGATATCGGTGAAAATTAAACTTTCATAAATACAATGCTAAAAGAGAACGATAATTGCATTCGCATTTGCAGCAAGTCTGGGCACATTGTTATCTAAAATGTAACATTGCATTTCCATTTTTTCCTTTTTCTTTTCTTTTTCTCTAGTCTTTCTTTCCTGTTTTCTTCCCACCAATACCTGCCATTTTCAAAGCAATGTTAACCATTTTGCTCAACCAAACACAGTTTAACGTGTTCAAAGCCAAGTTGATCAAAAATGTCAAAGCCATTACTGTTTTTGGGAAGTGAGGGTCTAAAAACCATTTTTGGGCTATAATATTGTACCCCATGATCGTGATACAAGACCATCCCCAAAGAATTCTGACTACAAAAAAGACAATGATTAGCAATAAGCCGTTTACTGCATTTAAAATCATAGGGATCTCGCACTCAAAAACTTTGATTAAAGTGGAAAACAACCAATTGAAGTTGACAAATGGAGATGAGAGTTCAAATAACAGGAACTTTGAGACATAGTTTTGGTAGTTTGGAGCTAAGGAACTTATAAAAACAAACAGTGAGCAGACTGCATGAAGCAAAAACTCAAACTTGAATAAGCTGTACCATCTGATGCATACATAGAGATCCCACAAAAAGTAACCTATGGTGACTGAGGATATCATGGTTACAAAGTCATCCTGGAAGGTTAAAATATTCAATCCAAACTTTAAATTCAAAGTTGGCAGCACTAAAAGGATAGATATGATGCACTGAACCATCGTCACAACATGTATTTTGAAGTTTAAATACAGCTGTTTGTCCTCACGCTCCTTTGATTTCTTTAAATCCTCCCACTGTCTGAGTTGTTTTGTCTTCTTAACACCTGTAAAGAATAAAGGAACAACAAAGTCCAAAACTGGCCCAGCAGCATATTCATAAAGAACACAGTATCCTAAAAATGAAAGTAATATTTCATGCAGATTTCTCAAGTACAAATTTTGTTCAAATGGAAACAATGAGAATGGAAGTAGTGGATCTCTCAGCCCGGTTTCAGCGACAAACGTGACCATCTATACCAATAACTATTGAAGTTTTGCCCTAAGGATATGTTTAATATCTGGTTCTAATAATATTTGTTGTTTTTTATTGCTGTTCTTCAGATAAAACCTGTTAAGTTAACTTAAAATGTTTTAAAGCAAATTTTATTTTTAATTCTGTCCCTGTTTAAATCCGACTTTTCTAATTTTTTTTTAACAAGCAGTTCCTTTAGTCGTTTATATAACATTGTTTTATCAACAAAAGCAAGAACTTTTCTGTTGATTTTTCTTATTTTTACAAAGCTGTGAAATGTTTATTTGCTTTTTCAATCAATTTTTGGGGTAATTTGTTTTTTCAATCAATTTTTGAATTGAATTGCTGGGAACATATGTTGTTTAATATTTGTTGGCATAAAGCTTCACCTTCAACATTTTATTTATTGCTGCGAGACATGGTGTAACTGTACACAGATTCCCCGTCATCCGCAGCTAGAAAAAAAAAAAAAGGTTCCTAAAAGTAATTTTCAGATTTATTTTTTATTTTATTTCGATCAATACTTAATATGGACGATCTGTGGCTTTTAACCATCAAGCACTCAGAAGAAGGGTAACATAAACATTGGATTAATTAAGGGTCGGAGTTAGTGGTTTTCATGTGCTCTGTTTTATTTCCTTTTTTTTCTTTCTTTTTTTTTTTTTTTTTTTTTTTTAAACAAAAAGTTTAAAAATTTGCAAAAAAAGTGTGGAAAATAAACTCTCAGAAATATCTTTATTCAGCGCTGATTTCAAACTAAGTCACCTAATTACAACAATGCATTTGCAATGAATATATTTACAAAAAGAGTATTCAGCAAAACCATAGCACCAGTTTTTAACAAACACAACATGTCTTTCCCATTAGTCTGTTTAGGTAATCCATTACTAGATGTTCAAGCCAATGTCACCCCAGAATACTTGGCCAAATACAACTTGAAATCAAACGATGCAATCTTGATTGAAGATGCCAAGACTGATCCAAGAATGGCTATTTTCGATGAATTAGTTGCTCAAGACTCCACAATTTTTGTTGCCGGAGGTGCTGCTCAAAACACTGCCAGAGGAGCTGCCTATGAATTAGGACCAAACCAAGTAGCATACTTTGGATGTGTCGGTAAAGATAAGTTTTCTGAGCAATTATTACAAGAAAATGAAAAGGCAGGTGTCACTTCTTTGTACTTGGTCAACGAAGAAATCGGTACCGGTAAATGTGCTGCTTTGATTAATGGAATTGACAGATCTTTAGTTACTGATTTAGGAGCTGCCAACCATTTTAAGCCAGAACACCTAGACAAGCACTGGTCTGTTGTTGAAGGCGCCAAGGCTTTCTACATTGGAGGATTCCATTTGACTGTTTCCCCAGAAGCTATCGTTAAATTAGGTGCTCATGCAAAGGAAACTGGTAAGCCATTTGTTATCAACTTCTCTGCTCCTTTCATTCCACAGTTCTTCAAGGATGCTTTGATCAAGGTTTTGCCATACGCCACCCACATCATTGCCAATGAAACTGAAGCTGCCTCTTTTGCTGAATCTTTCTACCCAGACAGTGAATTGAAGAGTGACGATTTGGTAAGCATTGCCAAAAAAATCATTGCTGATTACAACAAGGATGTCAACGTTATCTTCACCCACGGACTAGAACCAACTGTTTTGGTTAAATCTGACTCTTCAGTTCAAGAAATTGATGTTCATCCATTAGAAAAATCCAAGATCACTGACACCAACGGTGCTGGTGATGCTTTTGCTGGTGGTTTTGTTGCCGGTTTGATTTTGGGTGAATCTTTGGAAAAATCCATTGACAGAGGCCAAGCTTTAGCTAAGTTGTCCATTCAAGAAGTTGGTCCATCATACCCAAAGAGAGCTTAAATAAGTAAATAAATTAGGTCAGGGTCGTGTTATTTATAGGAAACAGCGTTATATATAACTCATATTTGATCTTGTTGTTTTTCCAGGTGATGTTGGAGGTACAGAGCACCGTGTTTTTGTTTCTTTTTTGCTTAATAGTGGTTCCTTTTTTATAAAAAAAGATACCATTGCTGATGATGGGACCGCAGGAAATAGCATGGATATATGGTGTGTTTGCCATTCTCAGTAAAGTAAAGGAGAGATCTGTCCTGTTTAGCAGGAGCTTGTAGAAATACAACTAAAGTCAAAGGGCACAATATTTGGGAAGTAAACTCAAAAGTAACAACATGTTGGAAGTAACGTCAAAGTCCCATAAAACAGTTGCTAGCGCACTATTTTCCAAAAGTTTACAAATTCTTCTTTTTGTTCTTTGCAGCTATTGATAAATTTTTATTATTATGTTGATTTGATTAAATGTTGGTGTTTGTAATTTTGCAAATGTAAACAAACAGTTGCAGTCACGTGACGCACGTTGAAAAATTTAATTATTTTTTAACCAAAATACCGCATTAGGAAACAAATTATAAGGCAAACACCAACTAAAACACTGCATTAGGGAACATTTTATAAGGAAAAGACAAGCTAAAACACTGCTGCTTTGATATGTATCACCCATGAACAGATCAATATCTTTCTACAGTTACAGCCCTGAGGAATTGGGAGGCTCAGAGCTCTGTGGCTGTGTTGTCTACAACAAAAAACGATAATTGCTTTTACTTGCTAGGCCAGTGGGTAATTCTACAGCGTTTTTAACAAAAAAAGTAAAAAAAGCAGTAATTTACAGCCCAGCTCAGCAACTACACAATGTTCTCTGGCAAACTTTGATTAAAATCTATTGGAACAAGGATTAAGAGCAGTTTGACGTTATATATTTCTTAATATACTTACCAAAGAGTAATGTGTCAATTTAAAACTAAAGCAGGCAACACTTACAGTTCTTTCATAACTTAAATCGGCGCTCCAAAAGTGCCATATGAATACTACACTACTGACTAAAATCTGGACTTACACCACATGGTAGCGCATGAATTATATTAGTTTCCTCGGACTTAAAAAACATCCAGCTAAACTTATCTTCACCTCTCATACCAAAGACACAAAGTATTGCAAAAGCACCATATTTTCAAACGTTTGTTGTACCAAAAATACTGGCAGCTGTGAACCAAGGCATAATTTTTAAGCCTTTAGTGGTTGCTATTTGGGTATCACGTGAATATCGAGGATTTATTTAAGGAGCTATTAATAGTATTAGTATTTATATCAAGGATCAAAACGATAAGAGGATGCCAATCACTGACTCGCTGATTGCAAAACTAATACAGGGGAATGTTTATGAGGATGCATCAAAATGGGCAATACCGATCTCGGCACTCCAACTTGTGTTATCATTCCTACTTATGGGTGCGATTTCAGAGGACTACCTAGCTACAAATGTAAATCTTTTGTGTAATTCATCAAATCTTTTAGTTTCGATTCTTATGGCATTTTGCAATTCCTCACCGGATTTGATATCAAACTTTGTTGCTTGGTATGGCGCAGCTAAAGAAAAGAGTGGAGTGAAAACAACAGCAGATACACTTGCTTTGAGTGAAGTATTAGGGGCATGTGGAACTGTAATGTTCATAGCCGTAGGATGCGTATTGATTGGATTCAATAAAATATACAAGCATATAAATAGACAGACGTTTGAGCAAGAATTTATAGAGAGTACTGGAAACGAGATTTTGCTTTCTCCAAGTGGAGAATCTCAAGCTAGAAACATAGAAGTGTTTACTGACAAGTTTTCTAGCCAGGAGTATAGATCAGAGCTAAAATATTTGCTAGTACCATTGATAAACAAGCTAAGTAACGATTTGTTTTTCTTTTCTATAGGCATTTTGCTAGTTATAATTTGCTGTGGTATCGAAAGTATAAGCATATTTATGTGTCTGCTTTTGCTCATTTCATATACCGGGTTCATGCTAAATAATATCAGGCACCATAGAAAGCATGGAAACAGCCTGATAAATTACGAAAATGCTGTTGAAGATACTATTGAGTTACAAACATCCAACGAATTGTTTATCAACAATGACCAGCAGGAAGCTGATAATATATTTAAACAGCAGGCAGAACCGTCGAGTTTTTTAGAGGATGGTAATTTCGAATTTTTTCTAAGTGTTTTAGAAGAAGAGGAAGATGATAAAGCTGTCTGGAAGGATGCACGTGGTGCTAATATCCTGGGATCAGATTCAGGCATTGATGCAAATGCAACAGAAAACAGAGTACCGTCACTGGGGGATGCCAATGAAACTCCATTTGAACACTATAGCGATAACCCTTTGGACGACGACACAATGACAAACTATCCTATAGTGTATAACAATCTGCAAAAGGAGCATGGTATAATGAGTTTAGTTTTATTTCAGAAAGTCGTTAAATTTATACTTCCATATTACGAAAAGTTTCAAAGAAAAAGCGTACTGAGAAAACTTAGTTTGTTAGCGACAACGCCAGTTTTGTTATTGATCAGTTTAACTTGCCCTAGATTCAGCAAATCCATCCCCGAAAGTGATGGGAAGTTTGCATTTTTATTAGCCCAAAGTTATTTTAGTGTGTTTTTCAGCATTTTTGCACTAATGATTTTTTTCAACCGAATGGTATTTTGGCCATTAATATCCCTAACTTTTCTTTTTGGCTCAGCATTGCTGTATATCCAGGTTTCAATGAGGAATAAATATAAAAAAGTGGTTAAGATCTCATTTCTGAACACTTTTGCTGAGTTTCCTGATGCAGAAAACAACAAAAACGACGCTAAAAGTTCTTTGGCTTTGCTTGATGAATTCAGAAAAGAACTTTCTATTTTTTCAATCATTGGTATCGTTAACAGCATTATCTGGATAGTAATTATGTCCAATAATCTTATTGGCACCATAGAATACTACCAAGAAGTTTTTCACATATCTGAAACTATACTAGGGTTAACTTTTTTTGCATGGGGAAACTCAGTCCCTGATATTTTAACCAATGTTGCTGTTTTAAAGTTGTATAACCATGATATACCTGAGCAAATATTGGGCAATAAAGAGATATTATACAAGTGGCAAGTTCAATCTTTGATAAAATACTCCCAGATTTCATTAGTCACGTGTATCTCAAGCTCCACAATAAACTCAATGATAGGCATTGGTTTCAATGCATTTATAGCAATACTGTTGAAACGCCCATTCAAGTTAGCGTGGGAACTAAGCGACATAAGTTCTAAAACTCATATTCATTTACTGATTTCTGCATCCTGCATTTTGTTTGTGATGCTTTTCATAGGAATCATTTTAAAGATTGTAATTAAAAACGATCACCTCTTTCAAAGATATCTTTTGGATGGCTATTTTGTTAACAAACGTTTACTGATGAGCGCTTTTAACTCCGAAGAGGACAGTTTAGATATGGAGCAATCTCAACAGGACACAGTTTTTGATAGACCTAGCAAGAATTTTGCCAAGTACAAACACAACAAGATAGTGAAGTACATAGGAATCGGACTAATTAGCACGTGGGTAGTTGTCACTTTAGTAAATGTTTTAGTAGAAGTTGTCACATGACAATGCTCGGATTTAATGAATATTTTATAATCTCTTTTTATTTTATTTGAATCGTACTGATTTAAACAAAGGTCGGTTCCAGAAACTTTGAGAATGACATTAACCATGCACGGCTGATTATTGAGTTTGCTCAACTGTAAAGTCCGAAAAAAAAAACAAAAAAAAACACTCTTCTAGATGCAGATCACGTGCAATTTCTGTTTCTGGAAGTTTCTGGAAAAAAAAACAACACGTTTTTTAGATGCAGATCACGTGCATTTTCTGTTTCTGGAAGTTTCTGGAAATCAAAGTGTTTAATCAATAGAACAATTAGATTAAATAAAAGCGATTTAAAATTATGTAATAGCTAATCAATGAAATGAAATAAAAAAAATTGGGATATAAAAGGATGTCTGATTTTAAATTTTAAATTTATTATCACAATTATTCATATCATTAAAACACAGAAAAATAAAAACATAAATAACCACTCATCAACACTTTAACCAAAAGCAAATAACTATACAAACAATGTTCCCATTTTCTTACAACCCATACACCAATGAATGTTTCATTCAACCAAATGTTTTAAACGCTCCACAGAATCAACAAGACTTGTTTTGCATTTCACCATTTGGGGTTCAAAGAACACAACCTTTGATTAAAAGAACAACGGTAGAACCACAGAATTTACTTTGGAAATTTTCTCCAGGTGAAGATGGAAGTGATGAATTAACCCTAGGAAAGAGGGTTTCTTCGCAACAAGTATCTACTTTTTTGCAGCAGCAACAAAGATTAAAGTTGAAAAGACAACAAAAGCAAATGTTTGATCCTATTTTTGGTTCTTTTGCTGCTGCCTTGTTTGATCAAGCCTACAATAACAACTCTTTCACCTCATTAGACTATGAACAAGCAGGTGAAGCTTTAAGCAGAAAAGTTTTCAAGAACTATAAATTTTCTATTACGAAAAACGAAAAAGAACTTGTTGTAGTTGACGAAAACGGCCAATTAGTTAAGATATTTGAATTGGAAGATGCCTACGAAGGACTAGCAGTTAAGTCCATGTTTATGGAAGACAATGTTGCTGTAATTAAGCTCGTTCTTTTTAGAAAACAGAACCAAGCAAAAAACTTGACATCTAAAAAAACCACCAAAACTTTGAAAAAGAAGAGATCCAATTCTAATAACAGAGTCCAGAAAACCTCTCCAGTTTCTCCAAGTCCTGTTTCTGTAAACGATGCAATCAAAGCTTTAGATGATTTAAACATGAGAAAAGAGGAGGAAGAACAAGAAGCTAGAAAGATAACTGCTCAAAAAGAAAAGGCTGCTGCTGAAGAAAAAGCTCAACAAGCAGAAACTAAAAGATTAAAAGAGTTAGAAGAAGCCAAGAGATTAAAAGAGTTAGAAGAAGCTGCTGCTGCTGAAGCCAGAAGATTAGAGGAACAGCAACAGGAAAAGTTAAGAAAAGAAAAGGAACAACAAGAAAAGCTAAGAAAAGAACAAGAAAGATTAATGCTTGCTAAGAAGGAAAGACTAGAAAAAGCAAAGCAAGAGTATGAAGCAAAACAACAGAAATTGAAGGAAAAGCAAGAAAGAATGAATGCTCAAGCTGCTAAATTAAAAGAGAGGGAAAGAAAGCTACAGGAGGTCTACGAAAGCGAATTGGCCAAACTAGTGCAAGAAGTTGAAGAAAAAGAAAATGAAAAAGCAACTTTTACTGTTCACTCTCCAGATGAAGACAGCATCACATCTCTTGAGTCAAGCGAAGATGTTGAAATGAATGAGGAATCCAGTTGCTCCACTGATGAGGGCGATGCTGGTACATTAAAAACAGAACCAAAACTAGCAAAAACCACATCTATCGTGGTGGAGGATATTGAGGATGAATCGGACAAAGACTACAAAAGATCTTTGTTAAACTCTCCGACTTCTAATGCCGTTTTGGAGGGAATATAGATTTTAAATGTATATACTAAGTAAAGATATGGATTATTTTAATGAAGCTAGATTTTTTGAGTTGCGGTTAATGTAGTAGTAGTAGACGCTCTGTGAAAGTGAAATTATAATAGTAGGGTGATTAGAAGTTAAATAATGATAATAGGCTGATTAGAAGTTAAATAATGACAATAGGTTGATTAAAAGCTAAAAAATGATAGTAGACTGACTGAAAATTAAATAATGATAGTAGACTGACTGAAAATTAAAGAATGATAGTAGACTGTTTAAAAATAAAATAATGATAATAGGTTGACTAAAAATTAAATAATGATAGTAGACTGACTGAAAATTAAATAATGACAGTAGACTGACTGAAAATAAAATAATGCTAATAGGCTGACTAAAAATTAAATTAATTTACAGGAATAATTCTAATGATGTTCGTTTTTGTTTGCTCGTTGGTGCAAGTTATTGCTCACGTGCTGGGGATTCTTCAGCTTTGAGAAATGCTTTGCAAATAGACAGAGATACTTTTGATAAAACGTAATATTAGGCAGTGCTTAACCATAGAACTAGTCACCCTACAGCTCTCACATAAATTAGTGTATAAAAATTGTATGTGCTTATCTATTTTAGTACAACGATATATATGCTGTAATGTAGTGTCTTTATCTATTTTATTATACCGATATATAGACAATAATATACTTTTATATCTATTTTAATATAACGATATGTATGCTGTAATGCAGTGTGCCTATTAGTACACGCAAGATCTGCGGCAAAAAATCTTGGCCAACCACTGAATTCTGATTCTTCTTAGAGTAAACCACCAGTGAAATACTACGTTTTATGATTTTAAAACTGTTTTTAATTAATTAAAAAAAAAAAAAAAGGCATACGCTCTGCTGATTTTCTCCACCATAAACGTGAATTTGCAAAACAGCCAGTTGTATGTAGTGTTTCAGTAAGACACTAATATCTTTCTTCATTAGGATAATATCATTTTGTTATTTTATATCAGACTTTGTTTTACAGCAAGTTGCCAGGCTAGATGTGTCTAATACTACGTTTTTTTCATTTCATTTATTTATTTATTTTTACTTTTTTGATAAAAATCGTTCTATGAAAATACTTTATACTCGCATATATCTAAACAGTTCTCTATTTTTATGTACAGCTATATGGCTCCTGAAGTCTTAATTCTGTTTTCCATCACTGTTTCAGCCATTGCAGTGAAAACCAGCTCGATGTTAGACGAGTCAGTTGCCTGGGTTATGTGCGGGTATACAGGAAGATGGGATCTATTTCTTGCTTTTAACAAGCCAAGGATATGCTTCACAGAACTCTTGGCGTCAGTATCATCGCCTGAGTAGTCAGGAAAATACTTTTTTATAGGCGAGTAAGGCAGCTTTTCCAAAAAAAGGTCAATCTTGTTTAAAAAAAGCATCACCTGAGTGTTGACAAACCATTTGCTATTAACGATCGAATCAAACAACTCGATTGATTCAGAAAGAGCGTTGATTCTTGGATCCTCCTTCAAAGGTTTATCGTAGTCACTCAACGAAACACAAAAGATTATTATCGAAACATTGCTGAAACAGTAAATCCAGTTTTTTCGCTCCACTCTCTGGCCTCCAACATCATAAATGTGAAGCAAAACATCGTCGTATTCTTTCATTTTCACAAATGTCTCCTGAATTCCCTTCGTCTTTAATCTGCATTTCAAAACATCCTCCACAGTTGGCACGTAGTCTTGTTTGGAAATACTTTCCAGTCGGTTGATAAAATAGGATGCATTGCCCAGCAAATGAAAGCTTTTTCTGTGCTTACTGTGAAGCAAAGCCTGTGTTGGGACAGCATTCCATAGAATAGCTAAATAGGCAAAGAAAAGGGAGGGCAAAGACTCAATGTTAGTGGTGTCCTCCTTTTCATCCTGGATATACACAGAACGATCCGGAATCTCCATTTTCAAAACAGCTTCAAAGGAAGAAACGTCTGGTATCGCTGGGAAGGCCTCAAGTTCGTCCTCAGCTATGGGGATTTTAAAAAGATACCGTGCCTTAATCAGATCGTCGGAAATATCCAGCAGGTTCTTGTAAATCACCCCTTTCATGGCTAGCAGTTCTTCCTGTGTATAACCGCCCTGATGGAGAATTTTAAATTGCTTCAAAACCGTCGACTTACCGCTCTCGCCAACACCGAGCAAAAGAACCTTGTATGTTTCTTCCAAAGGTCGAAGCGTATCCTGCTGACTTCCAGAACCTGTTCGCTGCTTGCTAGCTCTTTTTTGGCTACTTTTCAGGTCTTTTCTCGACAAATCAAATACTGACTTTTTATAAACGGCATTTGCACGGGTTGGATCTGGGCTAACAAGACCTGATTTTCCAGTGCCCTTTTTGGGCTGGTCCTGTGGTGGAAATTCATTCAATTTAAATGCACTAACTTGGTCTAAAGTTTCAGCTGGCGACACATCAGTGTTAGCAGCTTGACCGCCACTTAAAGAATCCACAATTCCTGTGGTGTTTGGTGATATTTCGATACCTCCTGTATTATCACCTTGTTTTGTAGTAGGAACTTTGGTAAAACTCTCTGATTGGACTTTCATATTGAACTTATTGTCTCCATCACTGCTGAATCCGTCTTTGGTGTTTGTACCGTCTGTTCTGTTTGTGCTTTGGCTCTTTTCACTCCCGTCATTGCCTAATTGGGCATTCAAACGCGTCGAATTCTGAGTTGATTTTCTCTGTTCTGATGTTGTTTTGGTTATATTTGGAACGTCTTCTTTCGATACACACAGCCCCATTGTATACTTTTCGCGTTTATTTCTATCAAATATACTACCTCCCTGTTTTTATTCAGGCTTGACTGTTTTTACTGATATATTTACCACCTGAAACAAGTATTTGTTATTATTATTGGGCCATAACATAATTAGCCCCTTTTAGTCATCTGATTTCGTAAATATCAGTGTGGAAGAACGCCACTGATATTATATTTGGTACCCCGCATCCGCATGATGCATGTGACTTTAAAGGGATGTTTTTTTTTTTTATTTTTTTTTTTTATAACTTTTTGGCGCACCAAAAAAAAATTAAAAAAAAAAAAAAAAAACGTCACTAAAAACCAGCAGGGTCACCTGAACTTAAAATAATCTCCTGCAAACAGCAACAACAAAATCATCATCATCTCAGTTAAAAACTGCACAGAGTCGCTGGTTTAACGATATGACTGTCGGAGATACTGCAGGTTTACTCTGTCGGAGATTTTCTGCTTATTTTCGTGTTTTTTTCTCTTACTCTCTCTTTATAAACCTATTTCTTCCGCAGCTTGCTGATCTGTCTGGGTTCCGTGTTTTCTTGCGTCACGCCTGTGGCAGCCGGTGCTGCTGAGCCCTGCTTTCTTTTGGCAGCAAAAAGGGCCGTATTTTTCATCGCCTCGGTTATTTTCAGCGGCTTTTTCTGCTGGAGAGTTTCGTGGTGATTTCGCTCATATATATGATTGTTGATATGCTCCTGGCGGGCAACAGCTGGTGGATTTGGCCGGTCAGGTGACCCATTTGCGATGTACTGCATGTACGGGTCGTCCTCATAAACGTTTTCGTTCTGCATTGTGGATGTGATATGAGTTTGGATTGGTGTTTATTCTGGTTGTTTTATATTAATTTGCGTATCTCATGCATATTTCATCGGTAAATTGTTTTTGCTGAGAGTGAAAAAAAAAAGAAGATGAAATCTTCAAAAAAAAAAGATTCAACATGAAGGAAGCGAGGTTCGAACTCGCGCGGACTCTGTCCAACAGATCTTAAGTCTGCCGCCTTAGACCACTCGGCCATCCCTCCTTGTTAAAACTTAATTGACAAAAATTTTTGTCCATTTGGTATACGACATGGATCGCCAAAACAGTGAAAGCAGACCAAAATTTTGTTTTTCTGCTTTTTTCCCCAGGAATTCATAGCAGCCCCCTGGGAAGCGCTGGAACGGCTCAAAAAAAATTTTTTTTTTTTTTTTTTATCTCTGATTACATCTATATATCATTTTACTTCAAGTCAACAAACTCGTCCCAGGCTCTGACCTCTTCTGGGATAGCGGTGAAATTAATTCCCTCAGCTAGCAAACCAAGTTTGGCATCGTAATTGTCTTTCAAGCACTCAGCAAACAGCAATGATGTGTTTGGCTCATTAAACAAACACAAACCAAAGTCAATCGCGTTTCTTCTCATCAAATAGTCCAGATCCTCCACTGTTTTGGCTCTGGAGTGGGAGAGATTGATGACACACGTGACGTTGTTGTCCTCGTAGAGCTTTCTCAAAACCTTCTTGTCAGAGGTGTCTTCTGGGAACTTCAACAGCTGGGCTGAAGATCCAAGTTTCTTGCAGGTTTCTTCGTCAGTGGCAAACAAGTTGTATTTGCCAATGGAATCAAAGACAGCGAAAACCTTTTCTAATTGAGGAAGATTACCGCCAAAAAGAATACCCAGCTTCTTTTCTGAGTCAGTGGAGATAGGAACCTTGAAGTTCATTGTGGACTGGATGGATCCCCAGTAGGCCTGCTTCAAATCCTTGCCCAAAGAACACACTTCACCAGTGGAAGCCATCTCAACAGATAGGAAAGGATCAGCACCAGCAAGTCTGTTGAAAGAAAACTGCGGAGACTTGACAGCAACGTAGTCGTACTTTTTGTTCAGCATCAAATCGTCACCGTACTTGTTCTTGAATTCAGCAATCTTTTCTTGGTCGTTGAAGAAAGCAGAGACAGCCAAATCAACAAAGTTGCATCCCAAAACCTTGGAAACGAAAGGCAGAGATCTGGATGCTCTGATGTTGCATTCAATAACCTTGATATCGCCGTTTGGGAGAATCAGAATCTGCATGTTGAATGGTCCGGTGATGGACCAAGCCTTGGCAACCTTCTGAGCGATCTGTTTCAGGTGCTTGATTTCCTCAGTGGTGGTGTTCTGCGGAGGTAAGACCAAAGAAGCATCACCAGAATGAACACCAGCGTCTTCCAAATGCTCAGAAACAGCGTAGGCAATCAGCTCACCGTTGCAGGCGACAGAATCAATATCTAGTTCTCTGGAGTTCAGATGGAACTTTGACATCACAACAGGATGTTCTGGAGAAACATCAGCAGCAATCTCAAGTTTCTCGTGGAGTTCCTCGGAGTTATCAACAACAGCCATCGCAGCACCTGACAGAACGTAGGATGGTCTGATCAAAACTGGGTAGTTTCCCTCAGCAAAGTCAGAAGCTTCCTGCAAAGTAGACAGTTCCTTCCACAGTGGCTGGTCAACATCAATGGAGTCGAGAATGGTGGAGAACATGTGTCTGTTTTCGGCATTGTCGATGTCTTCAGGAGAAGTTCCCATGATTTTGACGCCCTGTTTGAAGAGCGGCAAGGCAATATTCTGCGGCAGCTGACCACCCATGGAAATCACAGTTCCCTGTGGGTTTTCCAGCTCAATGATGTCGAGACATCTTTCCAGAGAAAGCTCCTCGAAATACAGTCTGTCAACCTCATCGAAATCCGTGGAAACTGTTTCAGGATTGTAGTTGATCATGGTGACTTTCTCGCCCCTGTTTCTCAGCGACTTCACAGTGTTCACAGCGCACCAATCAAACTCAACGGAGGAACCGATTCTGTAGACACCAGAACCCAAAACAACGTATGGATTTTCATCAAAATTGACGTCGTGGGAGGAAGCATTGTAGGTCATGTACAGGTAGTTTGTAGAAGCAGGAACCTCGGCAGCGAGAGTGTCGATTCTCTTGACCCACGGATGGAAACCGTGTTTTAATCTGTATTTTCTCACAGCAAGCTCATCAGAACGAGTGAAAATGGCGATCTGCTTGTCAGAAAACCCGATTTTCTTGGCCTTAAGCAGCAATTCAGGCTCCAGTTTTTCGATACTGTCGTAGGCAGTCAGATGGTTCTGCATGGCGGCAATGTTTTTGCACTTGTGCAGGAACCACTTGTCGATTTTGCTTAATTCGTGCACCTGATCAACAGTGTAGTTCTCGTGAATAAGGGCTTGTCCGACAGCCATCCATCTTTTGTCCGTTGGGTTCGCCAAAACGTCATCCAGAACGGCTTTGTCCCTGAATTCTGGGGACCCCTGGAAACCCAAAAGGGAAGGATCAACTTCTCTGAGCGCTTTTTGGAACGCTTCCTCAAAGGATCTGCCGATTGACATCACTTCACCGACGGATTTCATGGCTGAGCCAATATCCGTGTTCACGTGCTGGAACTTTCTCAAGTCCCATTTAGGAACCTTAATGACAGTGTAGTCCAGAGAAGGCTCGAAATTGGCGACGGTTGTTTTGGTGATGGGATTTGGCAGCTGGGGCAGAGTGTAGCCGAGCGCTATTTTGGCCGCAGTGTAGGCCAGCGGGTAACCCGTAGCCTTGGAAGCCAGCGCTGAGGATCTTGATAATCTTGCGTTCACTTCAATTACGCAGTAGTCCAATGAGTTCGGAGATAAGGCGTACTGAACATTGCACTCACCAACAACACCGAGATGGTTGATGATTTTGATGGCTGCAGATCTGAGCATGTGGAATTCCTCGTCGGACAAAGTCTGGGAGGGAGCGACAACGATAGAATCACCAGTGTGGACACCAAGCGGATCAAAATTCTCCATGTTACACACAGTAATACAGTTTCCAGCAGAGTCTCTGACAACCTCGTACTCAACTTCCTTCCATCCTCGCATGGATCTTTCGACCAAAACCTGCGGAGATAAGGACAGCGCCCTCGTGACCAAGGCGTTTAGCTGCTCCATGTTGTAAGCGAAACCAGAACCCAAACCACCCAAAGCAAAGGCAGATCTGACAATAACTGGGAAACCAATCTGGCCCACAGCAGCGACAGCTTCATCCACAGTTTCACAAGCGACCGATTCGGCGATCGGGATATTGATCTCCTTCAAAGCGTCAGCGAACATTTCTCTGTCCTCAGAAGTTTCCAGAGTGATTATGGGAGTACCAAGCACTTTAACTCCGAATTTGGCAAGAACACCTGACTTTTCCAGAGCAATACCACAGTTCAGGGCAGTTTGGCCACCAAAAGTAAGCAGAATACCCTGTGGTTTTTCTTTTTTGATGATGTATGAAACATACTCGAGCGTGACTGGAAGGTAGTAGATCTTGTCAGCCAAAGTTTCTGAGGTCTGGTTGGTAGCAATGTTTGGGTTCACCAAAACAACCTCAATGTTTTCTTCCTTCAGAGCCTTGATGGCCTGTGAGCCGGAGTAGTCGAATTCTCCCGCCTGGCCGATTGCGAGACCACCTGACCCGATGATGATGACTTTTTTCAGTTCTGGGTTTGGGGAGTGTGGTTTTATGTACTGCGGCATGTTTGTTTGGTGGAGCTGGGTAATTTAGCAGCTATTAGTTGTTGGTTTTCAAGTTGTTTTTCACTAAAAACAGGTTTTTGGATCAGCTTTTTCAATGAGTCATGTAAATGCTGAAAGAGATGAGTTTAAATATGAAGAGAAGTTGGGAAATTTGCTCACGAAGGCATTACATCATAGACATGAATTTGCGAGGCTAATTTGAAAGGCGAGAGTGAAAAATTGCAACTCTGGCGACGGAAACAATTTTTTTCTCCGACCCGCTCGGTGCGGAGCACCGAGGATTAAAAAAAAAAAAAAAAAAAAAATTAAAAAGAAACAACTGGTCATGTGATCAAAACATAACTATCACGTGATCAAAACGCAAGATCAACTTCTAGAACCGCCTCCTCTGCCGTGGAGAGACAGCCCTGGACGGCGACGTCGCCGCGGTCGAGGCGCAGGCACGTGCTGCTGCCAGCGTAAAGCACATCCCCCTCGATGCCGACCTTGTCGCAGAAAAGCAGGTACCTGTTGTGCTCCGCGTGCATCGGCTGGAACCGCGCGTACCAGTAGTTCAGCGTCGCGTGGCAGGGCGCAAACAGAAACCTGCTCTCCGCGCCTCTGGCAGCAGCGAGATTGGGGTTCAGCAGCCAGGGATACTTATCTCCGAGAGTTCGGAGATAAGCGCGTTTCTTAACTCCGCTCTCGCCTTCCCGGTCCTCCCCCTGCAGAACGGACAGCTGGTGGGTCCAGGCGGTGGGGACGATCGCCAGATCCACGCCCGCGTCCCGGCAGAAAGTCGAGTACTCGTACTTCTCAAACGGCGCCTCAAATCTGTAGGGATTGATGTCCATGCAGATGGCCATGGAGCACGTGATCGCTCTTTCGGAGTTAAGCCTCATCTGAAAGCTCGTGAAACTATCCCCCTCATCCGCCCACACCTCGTCCGTGTAGTAGAGATGTTTTTTTCTGTGCAGACTGACAATTTCGTCCCCGTAGATGCACACGCTGCTGTTGTATTTGCGGTCCTTTTTTTCCTCCACGAATCCTGAAACTACGTAGGAGTTGTACCGCTTGCTGAGAAACTTGAGGTACTCAAGCAGGGAGTCGTCGGACTTAGCGTCCTCCCGTTTCTGGAACAGATATCTGTGGTAGGAAAGTTCGGGGAAGACGATGAGTTTGGAGCCGCTGTTGGGGCCGGAGTTAAGATTCTTGGCGTCCAGCATTGCGACTATTTTCTCTCTGATGTTTGTCTTGGCGACGGAGTTGTTGGCGTTGAGCTGGAGAAGCAGCACTTTGAGGGTAGCTTTGGTGTTTGGATACGCCATTGGTCTCGTGACTGGTGATTTAGATAGTGGTTTTGGTTTTGGTGTGGTGGGAAGTGTTTTGAGTTGGTGTAAGATGGATTAGTTTGGAGCTGATAGAAAATAGATGTGTTTAAAGGGGCTAATAATTATTGGTTGGTTCTAACTCACCTATTTTCTACGTAGTGG
>JAFNJT010000093.1:0-29814 GCA_019649525.1 Hanseniaspora lindneri | reverse complement strand
TTTAGTTAATTTAGTTAATTTAGTTAATTTAGTTAATTTAGTTAATTTAGTTAATTTAGTTAATTTAGTTAATTTAGTTAATTTAGTTAATCTAGTTAATTTAGTTAATTTAGTTAATTTAGTTAATCTAATTCAATCTAGTTTTATTTGGTTTAAATTTTTTCTTTACAGAGATTTATTTAATCAAAGTTATTTATGCTTGAGTCTCAACTTCTATTTATACACCCAGTTTACTCAGAAATATGACTCTCCTCTGTCATCATCTCCTTATCTTTACTGCAAATTTCTGCCCTAATTTACTGCTATCCTAAAGTCCTTATGTCCGTTTGACTTTAATATATTTAACCGCACAGATGTCGGAGATAAGCCCGATACGTATCATCTCAGTTTTAACAATACTGCAATTTATCCCATCACATTACTTATTGCTAATCAATGATGTGTTCAGACAGCAGATTTCTAACACATTTGACTTTAGTATAGTTACCCGCACAGATCTTCGGAGATAACCTCACTTGACGTTATATTAGTTTTAGCAATAACCTAATCTGCCTCTCCCTATTACTTATATTATTGCTAATAAATTCTGAGTTCAAGCATCAGACTTCTAACAAATCACATAAACGTCTCAACAAAAGTATAAATAAAATGTCTGTGTCGTTCAAATTAAAGCCGCAGCAAAAATTCAAACCCAAGGTTAAGAAATATGCTTACATAAAGGTTTCTGATAAATACTCCAACCAAAGCCCCAAAAGGTATTAACTATATACTCTTTCCTCACCTACAAATCGTCTATCTCAATCTGATCGTTCGGCTCCTTAGGCTCCTGCGCCTCAGACCACTGCGTGATGTCGTCAATGTAGCTCAGAATTACCCGCACACTCTCTGGATTCCCTGCCTCCAGCGGCAAAAACTGCACCATCCCAAAGTCATCCACAAGATTAGATATTTTGCTGTTCAGGTTATGGTACTTTGGATTAGTCGTTCTGTTCAGATCTCTGCTCAAAATCAAAGGATCTGGATTGAGATACTTCTTGAGTTTCTTTTTCGAAACCTCGTTTTTCACAAGGTCCACTTTGCTCAGAATATTGATGTGAGGCAGCTCCAACAGAATCATTGCTGACATTGCACTCAAACAGCCTGAAAAGAACTTGGAGTCATCAATAACAAAGGATGATTCCAGCAAGTAGGAAACACAGAGATTGATATTCAGCTGGTATCTTAGGTAATTCACAAGTCTGGGGATCAGATTGTAGTGGTTATAAAGCTCTATCTGGCCCGGAAGATCGATGATAAAAAACTCATCGTTGTAATCACCAATTTCCTCATCTAACCAGTCAAGATTCTCCAAAAGATACTCAAAACAGTAAATAAGACCCCCGTTTGGGCCGAGATTCATTTCCTCCATACAGTCCTCCAAGGAGATCAAGTCCTTGATGTCAATTGTGAACTCATAATCCTTAGGTTCAGCTGCTGGATCTAGATTTATAAGATTGCAGCGTCTGGAATTCTGCTGCATGTAATTCACCAGAGAGTTGCAAAAAGTGGTCTTACCAACCCCTGCAGGGCCAAGCACTAAAACACCAACACGTGACATGGATATGTATTGTATATTCAGGTATCTTTGATGACGTTCCTGGTTCTTTTGGTGTGTGTTATATGATGTTTTTAACACTGAAAAGTGATTTTTCTAATTTGACATTTTGAAAAAAGAAATAAAAAGTTAAAAAAATAAAAGCAAACATGGTAGCGGCTTCCCAAAACGGAACAAGAAAAAGTTAAAAAAATAAAAGCAAACATGGTAGCGGTTTTACCAAAACGGAACAAAAAAATGTCAAAAAATAAAAAAATGAAAATAAAATAATGAACTAACCACGTGATTTGCTCTCCTATTGCAATACATTATCCTGCTACAACTACATAAATTCTCTAGATACACAAGTCTGCACCTGGGGCTATCTCGGGGATCGACCCTCTGGTGAAGCTGGCGCCCTTGAACGCGTCAATTATCGGTTCTGGAATGCTCATTGCCGCAGAGTCTGCCTCCAATAACAGGCGTTTATTGATGTCATCCGGTATCTTTCCCTGGCGCAGCGGATCGCTGCTGGGAAGCGCTGTTGCAGGAGTGTGTTGCTGTGTGTTTGAGGTGAACGGAGATGCTGCTGGTGCTTGAGCAGTGTTCCCAAATAGGGAATTTGCTGCTGGTTGTGCCGAAAATGGTGATGCTCCTGCTTGAGTTGTGTTCCCGAATGGTGATGCTCCTGCTTGAGTTGTGTTCCCAAATGGTGATGCTCCTGCTTGGGTGGTGTTCCCAAATGGTGATGCTCCTGCTTGGGTGGTGTTCCCAAATGGAGATTTTGCAGCTGGTTGTGCCGAGAATGGCGAAGAAGACGCTGGATTTGCACCAAACACGCTCGTAGTGGCCTGGTTTCCTCCAAAGACGCTGGCAGCGTTCCCAGCAGCGCTACTATTGAGCTGGTTTCCTCCAAACACATTTCCTGCGGGTTGATTCCCTCCAAACGGACTTCCTGCAGACTGATTTGCTCCAAACGGACTTCCTGCAGACTGATTTGCTCCAAACGGACTTCCTGCAGATTGATTGCCACCAAACGGACTTCCTGCAGACTGATTGCCACCGAATGGACTTCCTGTAGACTGGGTTCCTCCCAATGGATTACCTGTGCTCTGGTTTCCTCCAAATGGATTCACTGCAGACTGGCTGCTCCCAAAGGGGTTACCTCCGGCTGTATTTCCTCCAAATGGGTTACCTCCGGCTGTATTTCCTCCAAATGGGTTACCTCCGGCTGTATTTCCTCCAAATGGGCTTCCTGCAGATTGATTACCTCCAAAGAGACTACCACCTGCTGTATTCGACAGTCCTTGCTGCTGGCTCGCAAATCCCGGCGCACCAAACGCCGAGCCTGCAGTCGGAGCACCAAAGGCCGAGCCCCCCTGGTTGTAGTTTGCCGTGTTGCCATAGTTATTTCCGCTGTTCTGGTTGCTGTCTACATGCAAATACCTGCATCGATTCCCGTTTCGGCAGTTGCCCTGCTGGTAGTATCTGCAGGGCACATTCGACTTTGTGGGAGCGTTGTTGTTAAATCTGTTGCCGTTAAAGTTCATTTGCAATGTTTTCCATGGATTCTAAGCCACAATTCCACGGCACTTGTGTGTTGTTTCTATTCTAACTTGTGTTTGCTGAGTTGGTGATGTTTGCTGATGAGGGATGATGATTCAGTTTTTTTTGTTAAAATTCTTAACCCCGATGCACGTGATTGTGCTATATGTCACGTGGCATTTTGATCCACCCCATCTATCTCTCAAAATTCATCTCAGCAATCATAAAATAACAACTCTCATCAATGTATCAAACCAAAAAAACACCTACAATTACCCAGTATAACAGCCCATTTTTATCCAAAATTTATTTCCTTTTTGGTCTACTTTTTATTCTGCAATGACTATTTGTGTCAACTGTGGTGCCTATATTCCAGGTGGTAAACTCTACATAAAATACAACAACAACAGCTACAAACTGTTGAACTGCACCAAATGTGGAAAGATAATTGACAAATACATAGAATACGACCATTTGAATCTCCTGATAAGCATCATTCTGCTGAAAAAGGGTGTTTATAGGCACATGGTTTACAATGCCGATAACATGGTCTCCAACAGGCGGCTTAAGTACATCATTCTTTCATTTGAAGTGTACATCACATGGGTATATCAGGAGCACTTTAACAGTCTTCTGGTTAATTACAACAGTTCTAGTAAGTTTTTGAATCAGATTATCTCCTCCACTGGGATAATTGATGCTGTGTTCAAGCTGAATGGTTTGTCCCAGTACTTTTTCTTCATTATCTACTGTTCTCTTGACCAATGGTTAATGTTGAAGCTGGTTAATATGCAGTTTGCCAAAAACCTGTACTTGGAAGGACGGGATAGCAAGTATTCGTTGGTTGTGTTTGAAAACACACTCCTTCTTTCCTACATCTCCAGACTCATATTCCCTATTCTGATGCTTATTTGGCCATACGATGACAGTATCATAATTCCCTCCTTCATTATCAAATGGCTAACTAACTACTATCTCATAGAAAGCGTCAATTTAATTTTGTACAAGAAAAGTAAGTTTCTGTCTTTCAACAACCTAATACTCATTTTCGTTATGATCTTTGTTGTCAAAATCTTTGTGCTCAACTTAATAATGAATCTTGTGTGTTTCGCATCTAGGGCGCTTGTAAAGACAGCTTTCAAAGCTGAGAATATTGATATTGATATGATGGACAAGTACAGGTTTATGAAGGATCTTTTCTACCAGCTGGCCCTGGGGTGATAATTTTAATAGCAATAATAATAATAATAGAAATCCAAGTAGGATCAAGGAAAATGAAGTAGGATTAATGAAAACAAGGTACTCTAAAATAGAGCAAAGAACATTGCTCTAAACGAGGCAAATCCAAACGCTGAAGCCATCGACTAAAACCCTATATAGATACCATAAATCAAAAGCTTTCAATGTTCGGGTTCTCCTCATCTGTGTACCTAGGAAGCAAAGGTTGCTCAGCAACAACATCGTTATGTGAATCCAGCCTACAACTCAGTAGCGGATATGTATAGTCTTGTTCCTCTGTAGAAGATCGGTACTTGTTGAACATGTTAATATTGTCAACATCAATGTCATTCACAATGTCTGTAAAATTGTGAAGCCCTAAGTTAGATATTGATTTTGATCTGAATCTTGGATTAGCGCTTAACAAGTCAGTGGTCAACAAATCAGTGAAATCAAAGTCATCATCTAGTGTGGAATCTGTGTTGTTTATGATCAAGGAAGAGGATGTAGGTGTAGTGTATTCAGCTCTCTCAAAATCTCTAATCGCACTCAAAGCAATAAACTTTATCAAAGGGATGTAGTTCTTTTCAAAATCCCATAAGTAGCTAAATGTTATCAAAGGTAAAGGTATAATTAGCATGGACAAAATCCAGCCATTATTGTATCCTGCTAATGTACCAGCCATAGTCAGTTGAAACAATAAAATACCCATTATAACTCTTCTGTAGATCAGCGGCCACACTTGTCCAGTGGAATGCGGCAAATGATTCATAGAATAGATAAGCTGAAACTTATAAACATAGTACCCAATGACAAAATAGATCAACCCAAAGATTAATATTTTCGTAGAAAGGACGCTGTATATTAGCGTTATAATCAGAATTAAAATAGACTGTGGTAATTGCAAACCAAAGTTGAACAATGGAGACTCGAAGTTTTCTTTGTTATTGTTTTTAATAAAGGGAAGCTCCAAAATTGAACCAACCAGCAGCAACTTGAACGGAAACATACCGATTCCTTGCAAAATAATTAAGTCTACGTAAAATAACGAAAACTCTTTTATACTCTGTGCTAACTGGTAGGCAATCTTTGTTGTATCTGTGAAATAACCCCAGAAATTAGAATAGGTACCAGCCAGAGTGAAAACCAGGAATAAGTTGACAAAGATGTAAAAGAAATTTTTACTCACCAGTGATATTTCCTCCTCAGAGTATGAAATAAACCCTTGGTAGGAAGTCAAAATTTCATATGCAAAAGGCATGATAAAGTTCATGAAGGTGAACAGATACGTTGGTAATAAACCTGTAATTAGATTCTCAGCCCACTTGTTTTTCATCAGAAATCTTCCTAAACTAGGCCAAAATTTCAAGATTGTTTTGAGATTCAGTAAAGTTGCCAGATATGAGACTGGAACGATCAGAAACAAGGATATTACCAAGTTACAGGAAGTAACAATAACATTTTTAAAGAACCTTTCCTTTGAAGTTAAGAAAATGTTCTTCCACTTGATATCATGTGGCGCTGGTGCCAAGGAGGTCTGCAAAAAATGGACTCTTGGATCAACTAATGTTTGCGCAGCCATCTGGGCATTTGCTACTGTGTCTAGAGTTACAAAAGCAGTGGATGTTGTGGCAAAATGCTCCTGCTGACGCAATTTGGTTATCTTGCTGTTGAGAAGACTCAATTTATGTACATCTTTTCCAACTTTCTTTCGTTTTTCAAAAAGCTCATCTAGCTCACTCCAGTCCTTGCAGATAACTGCTTTCTCCACAGTTCCCAGTCTCAAATTGTTCTCTATCAGCTTTATTAAATCTAGTTCGTTTCTCAAGTTCAGCGGAATACCGGTTATTCTTATGGTTTTGTCAATCATCTTGTTCTGTTTCCCTAAAATCTTCTGCCGAATGTTAACAATAATCTTTGTCTGCTTCATCAGCAAAAATAGCGTGAGAAAAGTGAAAACATAGGTGAAAACCAAATACATCCAGACATAAACTATCCTTAGACTCTCAACTTCGTCCTGAAGAAGACCTCGTTTGATGGCAAATCTCACTATGGCAGTTGCAGGATTTTCACCCTCGTCATCGCCATCATCATAGCTGCCTGTGTGCTTGTATCTGATGGGGGATATGATAAAAACACCAATGAAGGAGCCAATCAACAGCAAATGGATGCACATTTTAAAAAAAGACAGATACACAAACGCATCAATACCAGCGAACTTCAAAACGTGAACATCGTTGATTTTCAGCAAAGTTGGAATCCAGTTAAACAGGTTTTTGCTCTCGCTGTCCCAAACCGGCAGCTGATTGTCTTGCCTTTCAGGATTGTTCTCATATAGATCACTGTTTTCATCTTCCTGAGACATCTCTTCTGACTGTCGTTCCAGTTGCTTCTGGATATAAGGAAGCCTTGACGCGTAAAACCATGGCATTTTGCGCAGCATGATTGAAAACGCAATCAAAGCTGAGAGTCCTAGCGCCAAAGCAATAAATACCTGTGTTGTAACAACTATAGCTGATGGCCGTCTAGGATCCCCGTGAACGATTGGCACAGCCATGCTAAAATCACTGTTAGAAGCACTCATTTTGGTTGACATTTGTGTTGCACCAACGATGCAGGTTGTGGTGTTTGCAGCTTTTTTTTCTGAAAAGTTTCTGTCAAAAATAATTTCTTGGTTTAGTTGACTGTTTATATATGTTTGAGTTTTGGATAGGGGATCATTTTTTTTTTTTTTTTTTTTTTTATCAGGGATTGATATTTAAATGAGGGCATTGGGAAAAATAAAGAGTGTTAACTCCGATGACTTGTAAAGAGGATAAACAAGCGTGCGCCACGTGATATATGAAAAACGATCTTAAGTCCGATAGATATTGCCGGCAAACAACTAGTATTCTCTCTGATTCACAGCAAATTAAAGGGAGGTGGTGTATTCGTTCTAGGTCATGTTTTTCCGCGGCACCGTTGCAATGCTTTTAGCGCGTGATTCTGCTGCCATCACGAGATCTCCGCTGGTTTTTGAGGAATACTGCTGGAGCAGCACCAGCACGTGCAAGTGAATCTGCAGTTGTCAGAATACATGTTCTGGAGCCGGAATATTGATCTTCAGAAGGGCCTGTTTCAACGGAACACTGTGGGCCGATGGTCCCAAAGCAGCACACCATTTAATTCCCCCACCATGTTTGCGCCTGTCTCCAGCTTCCACGTGATTTTTCTCACCACCATCGCTGGCAGAGTTTCAACAACTGCTAACAAAGTTTCAGCTGCCATGGTTCTTTTATTTAAAACGTATGTGGACATAAACGCGTCACGTTACCCAGACACGTTGTCGGATTTAAGGAAACACTTCAACCACATTATATTCACTCAGCAACTCTTGTTCTGTGCTTTACCTCCGCTGTTGGGAGTTCGCTGTATAGAATTTGAACTAGTTATTCTGTAATCATCAGCGGAGTTTATTTTTATACTTTCCTTAGTAAAAATTAGAGTCTACTGCTCAGTATTGGCTCAACGACTGCAGAATTGCAACTAAATCCGCAGAATAGATGTATTATCAGCAAATATTCATCCTCTAGTTTCTCCAGTACTGAGCCAGATTGTGCAGATGATCAATAACAAGCGGCAGCAAAGCATTGATACTGGAGTTTATCAGATTCTGCAGGTACAAAATAGCATCATCCTCGGACATTTCCAGCTGAAATTTATCAACAAACTTGTTGTAGTCGTTCTTCAAGATATTAATATTGGGGTTGTTGAAGGATTTGGTATCCGCACTAACAGTTCTCTGAGGAGGTAAAACCTGAGGTTTTCCCTTGGACGGAATGTTTGCTGCTATTGGCGTAGAGTTCAAATCGATGAATTTAAACAAGTCAATTAATAAAGCACTGTGTCTTCGCAGTACTAAGAAACACGCAAAACAGTATCCACGGAACTCATCATACTTGGCATTAGAATCTTTGGTACCGCCAAAACCTTCGACTATTTGGGGAGGTAGTTTCATGAGTGGAGGAAATAGTTTGGGATCGTTACCAAGAATGTAACCAAAATCTGCGTGAAAGAACTCTCCTTTAGGAGTTATCAGTAGGTTTTCCAAGTGTCTATCACCAACACCTAGCAAGTAAGTAATTACAGAGTAAGCTGCAGTAGATTTCACAAACACATTGGTCAATTCTGCTTCAGAAACATTTGTGAGCTTAGCTTTTTTGCTCAGAAAGTTTTTAATTGAAGCATCAGTAGTCAAAATATTAGAGACAGTCTCACTCTCTATAAACTCAATCATCCCCATATTCAACCCCATAGGAAGAATATCGTACGTCTTTATGTTCAGGTTAACATTGTCTTGAAGCAGGAGGGAATCCATGATTTTAATAATGTTTGAAATAAGCTGATCCTGCTTCAAATCATCACCGTTCTTGTAAATGACTGAGAAATCTCTGGGCTTGTTTGTTGAAAGGGCTGCCAGTTGAAATGAAAGTTTTATTGGCTGCAAAGAACTCTTGAAAATTCTGCACTCGGTTGCTTTAATGGCTATTATTTTATAGTCTGGCAGTATCGGAAGACGCAGTAAATCGCCAGTTTTGGCATGTGATTTGATGAAGCTGTTCAGTTCACTATTGATCAAAGTCACCAGGTAATCCTGTTTAGACATATTTTTAACTGCGCCAGGAATATAGGTTCTCATCTTCTGGTTCACCATATCGATTGCATGCAGCAATTCCTTTTGCAAGCTTAAAACGATCTTTTCATCATCCGCAAGCTCGTATTCATAGTGATCTATTAAGTCCTGGATCTTGTTTGAATATAAAAGCTGCACTTTGAGATACCAGTAAAGATGGTTTCCAATCTCAATAAAGCTTTTCAGGCCTTTGGAAATCAAAAAGAGCGATAGCGGAGACACTGTCATCACTATAGACGGTTCTGAGAGAGTTATGCTTTTTGGAACACTGAATTTGTTGCCATCAATCACAAATTCTTCCTCCAGTATTTGGTCATCCTCAATATCTTCTTCATCAATTTGGATATCAAAATAATCCACGTTTTTGTAGTCCCAGCAGATTCCCTCGACTATATGCAATAAATAAAGCTGGAAGTCTTTTATTTGCAGAGTCTCCATAACTTTTATTGTAAAGCTTTCGTGGAGAGCTTGCTGCAACAAAGAATGAATGCAGGTTCGAATCTCCTCCGTATTCTCTTCGTTGTAATAGATACAATCCTCAAATACATTCTCTAGAAGCAGGGGCAATTTAAACCTGAATAATTGTAGCAACACTTCAACTGAAACTTTTTTGAAATCGTAGTTGCGAAACAGAGCTGTCAAATTCTCTGTGAAAATATTCAGATCACTTCTTCTTCGCAATAAAAAACTCTTTGGAAGCAACAACAAATCGTTCCAGCTTATGTTTGACAGTATTGTCAGCATCCCTGACCCGTCAGAGTCAAGTTTGCTCAAAATATATGCCCTAAACTCCCAAATCAATTTCTTTTTGAAAGAAGAATGGTCCTTGTTATTTTCTTGAAGAACTTGATGCAGGTCTTGAAAATTCTCAATATTCAGCCACTTAAGATCGAGAATGTCGTGCTTGTTTATGGATGTTGCTATAATATCATCAAAAATTCCAACACTCTGAGAAGCAGTTTCTACATTCGACTCGTATGAATCATTGCCAAGGTTATACTTCGTTGCATCAACAAATCGCTCTAGAAGCAGTTTAGTTAAAAAGCCTGGATTTAGATCATTTATAGGTCTCCTGCTGCTATTTTTCACTGGCTTCATTCTCAGTACCATCTCCTTCTTTTCTCTAGCAGGGTTTTTGGCAGAGCTGTACTGAAGTGGGTCTTGGAACTTGAGCATATCAAAATTTGAGCCTATATTTATGAACTCGTTTGCTTGACTATTGGGTTTACTTGCTAAATAGTTTTGATTACTAGTTAAAGTAGCTGGTTTTGTGCTGTGATAAAAAGTATCATTGTTGACTTTAATCTTGTCATTTAAGATTATAGGATATTCATAGAGAGGAAAGCTGAGAAGAAGAAAGTTGCACCCTTTTTCAATATCATCAAAAGTCATGTATTCATCAAGATTATCAAGTTTTTCGCACAGCAATGCATCCAAATACTTCACATCATAGTCAGCTTTCACCAGATGACTATTTATTTTGTCTATAGTGTTGTCATAAATAAGTGTGGTTCGGTCAAAATCAGTAAACTTGAAAAGACGTAGACCCTGTGCTAATTTATTAATCTTTCCCTCGGTAACATTCACCAGCAGAGAGTATGTTTTAGGTGCACCGCTGTTTGATTTAAGAAAGTTTTTCATAGTTATGAGTACTTTGAAATCTCGAGAGAAGATATCTTTAACAAGGAATGGAATCTCAACATCTAGACTGCAGTTCTTCGCTTCACTGTCAAAACTGTAGACTAGTAAGCTGCCTATTTTCCTTAGAACAGTATCAGAAACATACTCTACCAGCTGAAAAGACAGTTCTGTGGGTTCGCTTAAAAGCTTGCTGTTGTGGAAAGTAAGCATTTTGATTGTTATTTTGAGTTTGCTGTTGACATATCGGCTCTGCTGAAACGCAATCTGGCCAGCAGAATGATCGTTGGATAATGATGAGGGGTATTCTCTGCTGGGCTTCATTTTAGCTGTCAATGGATAAAATAGCTGTAAAAAGGAAGGTTGGTAGATAGGCTACAGCAGCTCGTGGGAGATAAAGTGAATTAAATCAAAGTTAATTAAGTAAATTGAATTAAAAAATCAGATCAAAGTTAATTAAGTAAGTGAATCAAAGGTACTTTTTAAGTAAATCAAAGTTAATTAATTAAGTAAACCAAAGGTAATTTATTAAAGTAGACCAAAGTTGATTAAGGAAATTAAAGCAAAGTGAATTAAGTAAATGAATCAAATTAATGCAATTAAATCAAATTAAAGTAATTAAATTAAATTAAAGTAATTAAATTAAATCAAAGTCCATTAACTAAAGTAACTCAATGTTAACTAAATAAAGTAAATCAAATTTAATTAATAAAAGTAAATCAAATTTAATTAATAAAAGTAAATCAAATTTAATTAATCAAAGTAAACTAAAGCAAAGTAAATGCTCAATTGGAAAATACACAGCTGCTTGTCTGAGAAAACCTGGCCGTATTGGTGCACTTTTTGGGACTGTGGTGCATACTTGTTCATTGCATTCAGGGTTGATGTAGGGATGTTTTTATTCGCGCGGAGATAAAACAGGTGTCGGAGTTTTGTTTTGTTTTTTTTTTTTTTTGCTCCAGTCATGTGACTTCTGTTTGTCCGGGTAACAGTCATTTCCAAAAACGCTTAAATCTATCCATATATATTATACTCCTCCAAAGAGCTAGTAGTCGATCATTATTCGAGGCACCTTCACCGGATCCAGCCCTCCTCTGTTTGGCTTCAGCAGCTTGTTGTTCAGTTTCCCGCTCGGCTTCACGATCAGCGGCGTGTTGTCCCTGCTGTTGCCAAGTCTTTTCTGCGGCGACGAATCATTCAGTTTAGCGCGCTTGTTTTTGTTATGTTCCTGGATTGAGAGCACTTTTTTGCCCTTCTCGGTCTCCTCCTCATCCTCTTCTTCCTCCTCTTCCTCATCCTCGTTTTCCATATATGGAATCGGGTAATTTGACACCTTTGCTATCTTAAAGTCTATGTTGGAAGGATCTTTAATGGACTCCTCCTTAGCCATCTCATCAATGTTCACAGATCTCTGCTGTCTGGGTTTTTTGAGCATTGTGCCTGCTCCACGTGAATCAGCGGTCAGTGTTTTTGGATCGTGAACTATCTCTCTGTAGTTTATGTAGTTTATGTCGTAGGTTGAAAGAGGAATTACTCCGCCTTTTGTCACTGATATATCGTTTACTTCCATGTTTATAATATCCGGGTTTATGCTTAGAGTGAAAATCTCCACTGTTCTTCCGTTGGTGTGCTTGCTTTTTCCGTCAGTTTGATAGTACAGTTCATGAACTGTGAGTTCATCTTCTGCTTCCTCATCCTCATATGAGAAACTTTGCAGCTGTGTTTTCCGAGCCAGTTTACCAAACCCCTCTTCCTCCTTCAGCTTTTCAAACTCACGTGTCGTCATAATCTTACCTTTGGAAGGCAAGTTCTCACCAAACACGTGGACAGTGGCGTCCTCAAACTTGATGCTCTTTCTGTCTAGATTTAAGTGAACATTGGAGCTGCTTTTGGAGGGCCTTTTAAGAATGGATTTCAGGACGGCCATGGCAAATATTGGATTATTTTGGTGGTGAGATTGTGATTCTGAAGCAAAAATAGGTTCTGCTGGTACTTTTCTGAGGGTTGAACAAGGTGTTTTGGTGGTTCACTGTGCTGTGAATTTGAGTTGTCAGAAGTGATGTTGATGGTTTAAAAATTTTCTGGTGAACTGTTTTTTGTTGTTGTTGTGACTGTCACGTGAAATTGCAAGTGTCACGTGGATATAGCTTGTCACGTGGTGTGCGTCTAAAACTCATCAACTGTCTCTCTGTAATGTACTGCAAACATCCCTGAAAAGCAAAAGACGGCGGCCAGTCGCTGACCTGCACACAGTCTTGCTACTAAAAAAAAACTCCCCAGAACCATCATAGGCGGAAATCCACACCCCATTGGTGCCAAATAAACAACAAACTCACACGTGACCTGTCCACAAGCATCATACCCGCTACCGTATTCTTACACTTCTCACTCACACTATCTACGCAAAACACCTTCCCAAAGTATATACACAACCCACTAATGAAAAACAACTACATATTCAAGCCAACCTGATCAGCCAGATTCACGGTCACGTGCTCTGCCCCATCAGTATCCCTTCTCAAATAGTTTTTCACTACTATATTGAGCCCACTTAGCGCCCCAACTGCGGGCAAAACCCATTCAATAAGATGGTACGGCTCGCTAAGCGGAAACAATTCTCGCTCCATCAAGTAATCCACCTGTCTGTACAGATCCTCCACGTGATCTGAGTCGTTGTAAATCAAGTAGTCTGCCATTCTCTCCCTGTCTTCGTTTGATAGCTTTTGGGCGCTGATACGGTCTTCAAGTTGCTCTCTTGGTATATCCGGGTTTCTTTTCACTAGTCTTGAAAGTTGAATCTCCCTCTTGGAAATGATCGTTGAAACAGTCTTGTAACAAAGTCCTCTTAAAAACGAGTTTTCAAACAACAGTGGGACATCTAATACGCAGATCTTGTACCCCTTAAGATGTGCCTTAAGTATCTGTAGCATGATCTCGTTTCTTATTCTTGGATGAGTGAATTCGTTAAGTTTTTTTAAATGTTTTTCGTTCCCTGGAGCAAAAACAAACTTGCCAAGTTTTGTTCTGTCAAAACACTTGGAATGGGTATTCTTGTCTTCTATTTCCAACGGTCCATCCACCTTGCTGGAAAAGTACTTTATGATATCCCTGTAGGCGGGTTTGCCGTAGGCAACAATCTGCTTGCTTATCTTGTCAGCATCGACGATGGCCACGTAGTTTCCGTAGGAGGAAGCGTTTTTTTCAGCAATGTAGGCCGACACAGTGGATTTTCCAGTCGAGATGCCCCCTGTCAATCCCACAATGATCATCTAGAAGTTTTCTAATAGAATGTTAAATATGTTTCTCTGAAAATTTGGAAACAGAATAGTACTTCTTCAAAGTGCAATTGTTTCCGTAAGAAAAGTAGTAGTTTCTGGTAATGTTCACCTGTTTATCAAAAGACTAGTGGTAGCAAAGTAGTATTTCCTTAGTATATCAAAATAATATTTCCTTAGTATCTTAGAAGAATGTGTCCTTAAGATATTAAGATAGTGTTCCCTTAGTATATTAATGTAATGTTTAATATATTAATGTAATGTTTCCTTAGTATATTAAAATAGTATTTCCTTAGTATATTAAAGCAGTGTTTCCTTACTATATTACAGTACTAGTTCCTTAAGATATTAAAATATTATTTTCCTAATAGCTTAAGATAGTGTTTCCTTAGTATATTAGAAGAATGTGTCCTTAATATATTAAGATACTGTTTCCTTAGTATATTAATGTAATGTTTAATATATTAATGTAATGTTTCCTTAGTATATTAAAAGAGTATTTCCTTAGTATATTAAAGCAGTGTTTCCTTACTATATTACAGTATTAGTTCCTTAATATATTAAGATAGTATTTCCTTAGGATATTAAAGTAGTAGTTCCTTAATATATTAAAATATGATTTCCCTAAACGATTAAGATAGTGGTTCCTTGGTATATTAATTTAATGTTTAATATATTAATGTAATGTTTCCTTACTATATTAATGTAGTATTTCCTTAGGATATTAAAGCAGTCTTTCCTTAGGATATTAAAGCAGTCTTTCGTTAGTATACTAAAATAATGTTTCCTTTATATCAAAATAGTATTCCCTTGATATATCAAAATAATGTTTGCTTAAATCCACGTTTTCCGGCACCGGCTATTTCCTGTTTGGTGCACCTTGTTTACATTTCCAACACTCAGTACCACTTTTGTCTTATTAAGTTCACAAAGTGAAAATACAAACATCATAACTTGATGTAAACAATTTTTGTTTTTATTCTTTTTTTTTTTTGGGTAGCTGCACGGCTCAAAATCATGACCGGGTAACAAAATGCTTCACCTACCCAAAATGAAAAAAATTTACCCATCTCGAAAAATTCATAAACTTCTCTATTTTAAAACAACTATACAACCATAAAAACCACAATAATACCCACCAGATCCATGATATGAAGCGCGTTATATCCAGAGGATTAACGAAATCGCAAATATTTCTGTCCAATGTCCTGAATACGGCATCTTTCAAAACGGAATCTCCGCTGATATCTCTGTCCTTCAGCTCCAACCAAAATCTCAATTCCTTCATCAAGAAACACAACAACAAGTTCACAGTGTACCAGAACTTGGCGAATACAAAGGATATAAACAACAGTGAGGCTAATGTGATAAGAGCGTCTTTTCTGGCAAATTCTTCAAACGCTATAAACGATCTTCTGACAAACAATATATCATCCTCTGAGAACCATATTGATATAAAGGATTATGACAAGCAAATGAAACCGTTCCAAAACACCCCAGAAAAAACCAATGAGAGGCCTAATACGGTCGATTTTCTTTTTCTCTCAAACAAGGATACGCTGGTATATGAAAATGAGGTGCGAAATGTTCTAGATCTGTATTCAAGCATAGATATTAACAGGAGGGAAAACTACAATATACTCAAGTTCAAAACCATTCTCCTCATCAACCCACCTCTCTCGGTGGTCGATATTGTGAGAGAGTATTATAAAATGGCCGAAAACGATGGCATACAGAAACTGAACATATTTGGAATCACAAACAATGCCCCTGCTTTGTCTCTTTACAGAAAAAACCTGTTCTCAGTTGGGGTTCAGGAAAAGTGGCTGGGATCCATACCATTTGATTTGGTGAATTTCAATCCCAAACGGGCTGAAAACTCCGATATAGACTTCTTGCTTGAACTCAACAACGATGCCAGAGATCTCATTTCAATCAAGGAATTCTCACAGGAAACTTTTCTGATCAAACAGCTGGAGAGATTATTTATAGACGGATACCTGACTGGTCTGCAGATCCTATACGACATGGATCTGTCCAGGATTGTGACCTCTTTGGGCGATGAGGAGTTCAGGAAACTGCTGCAGTACTATGTTAAGGAGTTCCAGTGGTTTATAGGATGGAAGTTTCCTGAATTAATAACTTCCTACGGACCGGACTTAGAGACAAGCGCATTCAGCACACAGAAGCTAATGGATCTCTGCTTCTCCATAGCAGCAAATAAAAACGGTGCTTTTAATGAGCAGCAAACGAATGATCTTCTGAACAACAAACCTCTCTCAACAGCCAACACTTATTCCTATATCCACTCCATGATACGAAGCGAACAGGCCAATAAACCCTCCCTGGCATTGCACTATCTCATCAGAGCATGCAATAGAAACGAGAATCCAGCCACTGGCTTCAAAATGAGACATACCTCTGAGCTGTTCAGACTATGCTATGTGAAACTGCTGCTGAACAAAACTAAGAGATGGGAGGAAAAGGCAGAGACGGAAAACAGCGGCGCGTTCCTCGATTTGGTGCTGAACAATTAGCGTTCTTTATGTGTAATCAACGTTATTTAAGTGTAATCAACGTTATTTATGTATAATCAACGTTCTTTATGTGTAATTAGCGTTCTTTACGTGCAATTAACGTTCTTTATGTGCAATTAACGTTCTTCATGTATAATCAACGCGCTTCATGTACAATCAACGACCTTCATGTATATAATACTTCTCCATCAGATCTGTTATTGCCCTGGGGCACTGTGGAAGTGCTTGCAGGACTCTTACTTTATCGCCCAGACTCTGGTTATACTCTGCAGTAATTCTGGCCAGCGTTTCTCTGTAGTTTTTTGTCGGTTCCATGTTCCTGATGAAGTTGTTCAGCCTCATCTGCTTTGGTTTTGGAAATTCAGCCAGCCTGTTCAGATTTGGGAAGTCTAGATTCAAAGATATGATGAAAATCGCCAGCTGGGTATTGAAAAAATCGTTTTCGCTGTCAGAGGAGATCAAAAAATGACTGTTGCTGTCATGGTACTTGATGCTTTTCAGATACTCAACTTCACAATCTCTCAGCTCTCTCAGAATAATCTCCGTCACGTCATGGTAGTTGTTGCTGTTTTTTGCTGCCAAAATGAATCCATAGTCGTTCAGCAATAAACAGTCACTGTGTGGGCCGTATTTAAACAGAAGTTCATTCTCTCCCAACTGCATTTTCTCATTCTGAACAAACAGCCTGTAGCTCTGTGCACGCAGATTTATGCTTTTTGTTACTTCCACATAACTGTTGCGAGCACTTTCATCATTCGTGTGGTTGATGAAATCCACCAAAGGAACCAGTGTCAGATTGTCTTCTTTGGTAGCGTTGTTTCGCTTGATCTCATAGTACAAGCAACGACTGTTGATGCACATGTACAGGTACCTGATTCTTCTTTTGGTGACGTTCAAGTCCACGTGATAGGCGTTGAGAATAGGCAGGAGTGCCCTTTCAGTCTCAGAATAGTTCTCTAATAGCTTTTCAAACTCAACTTTCAGCTCTACATTCATGTTTTCTCTCACTATTTCACCGCTATCACCCAGCTCCAAGTACTGCAAAACAGGAACGTTTTCTTCAAAAAAAGTGCAGGAGGGGAGCGATTGAAAGAAAGGGAGAAAAAAACTGTCCGAATCTGAGCAGAACCACTCAATGTAGATGAAGAGAATGATCACCTGAAAGGAATTGAGTGTTTCCTCAATCAATTCTATGCTGAGCTTTTTGGTTAAAAGATCGTGCCAAACAGCGGACTTATCTCCGCTGCCTCGGAGAAACTCCACACATGTGAGTTTGTTCAGCAGAAACCTCGCGGGAATATGGAGTGCTGGCTGTGAAGTGAGAGAAGAATTTCCGCTACCAGATGCATCTGCATTGCTTAATATTGCTGCAGAGTCACATGTGCTGGCACTGTCCGATGATTTGTTGTTTTGGGAGGCATTTCCATGGTCAGGTGACTCGCCACGTGCATAAAAGAGCCCCACACCTCCGTGCATGTCTCCGTGGATCCTTATATTTGGTGATATTGCGAATTGTGGGTCACTTTCTAGCCATTTGAGTAGGTTTTCGCACCGCACTGGTAGCGGTATTTGTTCCGCCTGCGAGAGCACGCTGCAAAAGGGTCTGGCCATTCTCGCTGACAATCCGCTGGCACAGCACGTGATTCTTGAGTGCAATTTGGTTCAGATCAGTCCCGCAGAAGAAGTTGTTTTATATTGTGCTGTGATATGTCTATGTAATTTAACTACAGTATAAGCACGATTGGCTGAAATAAGAGTGAAACTTTTCATGTAAAAAAAAAAGAAACGAAAGTTGCATATCTGAAAAATCACGTGACCAAAAAAAAAACGTGAAAAAAAAAAAAAATTCATAAAAATGAAAATTTCACTATAAATGTTAACAGTTTCTGGCCAAAAAGAGTCGAAAACAGCCTGTGATAATGCTCATTTCTGCATGCACTTCCTACAGCAGGACCCCCTCTAACTCTGCGGCCCATTTGGCGGCTTCAGCGCGTTTCTTCACGTGCAAAATCAAGAACCAGACCCTTGTTCACTGCCACATCAAGGATGAGTACTCAGAGTACACCAAAATACTCGAGGCACAGCGGAAAAAACTGGACGAGTACCTGGAATGGTACCGGGAGAATCCTGTGCTGAAACTGAGCAAGCTGAAGAAAGAAAACAGCCAGGAGTACGACCGAATCATGGCTTTAAAGCCGAAACCAACCGTGTTTTCCATGCAGTTCAGACCTGTGTACACAGCGGGAAAAAAGTACATGCGAAGCGTGACCAACCCCGCACTTTTGAGTGAACCCTACAAAAACTTTGTTCCTGCGAGCAAAACAATGCTAGATCCACGAATTAATACTGAAGATTGCATTAGTGACGCGCATTGTGATAGCGATAACAATGCATGCAATCAGTTTAGCACACATCATAATGCTCAAAAAACATCTATATCTAGTGAGAAGACATCATCTTCTTGTTCTTCTAAGTCCGAGATTAACATTCCTGAAGGCAATGATAATAAAAATGCAGAGAATAACAGCAGTATAATAGCACAGCAGAGCGCGAGAAATACTGATAAGAAAATAAACCTGCTCATGCCGGAGTTCGAACTCGTCAACCGAGGAGGAAAAATCACATACCACGGACCAGGACAACTAGTAATGTATTTTATACTTGATCTGAAGGATTTTTCAAATCTAGACATCAGAAAATACATCAGCCTGCTTGAAAGCACATTAAAAACCTTCGCAGAATCGCAGAATCTCACCTGCGTCAACCACCAGGACGAGGTTGGCGTGTTTATAAAGAGCGAGCGTGACGGGAAAACGAAGAAACTGGCCTCAATAGGCATCAATCTGCAGAAACTCGTGACCACGCACGGAGTATCCATCAATCTGTGCAACAATCTCGAGTATCTGAACACCTTTGAGATGTGTGGGCTCGGAGACATGAAGCAGAGCTCGTTTTTCAACGAGACGGGCCGTTTTTTGGACGCTGAGAGCGTAGCCAAAGAGGTAGTCAGGAGGCTGAACTCTGAGCTCGGAAACCTGGAGATTGACTACCGAAAAGTGACTGGAAATGATATGTAATTGTCAAGGATCTCTGACTTAAAAGATCTCTGATTGTGAAGGACTCTCTACTTGTTCTGGGAGTACGCGACGAACGCGGATATAAGCCCCACAACACAGATCGAGGATATATACGCGATTCTATAGTTCTTTGAGCCGGGTGCGACGGCGCTGTCGGGCGGAACGTCGCCGCCGCTGAGCAGTTCAGCACCATCTACACCGTCATCCTTGCATATGCTTTCTTTTTCTCCCGACAGTGTTGCGTGTAAATCATTTGCGGAAGGCGCTATGTTAAATTCATCTGTGGCAGGTGATATATTTAAAGCATCTGTGGAAGATGATATGTTTACAGCATCAGTCTGGCTCACTGTAACATCATCGATCTGCTTTCTTTTAGCATCATCGATCGGCTTTCTTTTAACATCACCTGACTGCTTCACATTCGCCACCTGCAGCTTCGTCTCGAGATCCTCGATGGTGTTCCGCATTCTATTGATCTCCGACTCGTACTCCAGCACCTTCCCGTCGTGCTCCTTTCTGAAGACGCCGATGCTGTTTTCCAAACTCGCGTTCTTGTCCTTCAGAATCTTGATGTTTTTCTCCTGGACAAGCTCATACTTCTTAGACAGGTTCTCTTTGATGAGCTCGTAGTAGTTTTTCTTCACCTGCTCCATGTGCTTCGCTTTGTTTTCCTCCAGCTGAGTGAGATCGTGAACAAAGTTGTTTATAAATAGATTGATCCGCTCCAGCTTGTGGTTGCGCTCGTTTGCGTGTCTGATCTCCTTCTTTAGGAAGGTGTAAATGCTAGCTATTCCCTCACCTTCTGTTCCACCCTCATCAGCTTCAAGCAAAAAACCGTTCTCATGGCTCAGAACATTGTGATCATCAAAGTCACCAAGCAAATCACCAAATAAAGAGCTCTGAAGCATAGATGTGGCAAAACTTCCGCTGTCACTGTACCCCATGTCCACCACAGGGATGATCTCCTCAACCAGAGCGACGATTCGTCTGTGAACAACGTTGTCATGTGATGCATTGCCCGTGCTGTTTGGTATAATATCAGCTCCCAGAGTGATAACGTCGCCCTGGGATATCTTGTAGGGCTTCATCGGCTGCAGCTTGATGTCGTTCAGATACGTTCCATTCGACGAATTAAGGTCAGTGAGCAGAATATCGTTGTTCTCTGTCAGCTGGAGCTGAGCATGCGTTCTGGAGAGTATTCTCGACTCAAAAAAACCGTTTCTTGTAGAAACTGAGACCTGATTTCCGCTGGAGTTCGATGTGAGAGGTCTACCCAGCTTCAGAGTCTGCGGGAAAGTGGGTAACGTAAGATTCTTCCGTTCAAAGGTGCTGTTTAGCGGTGAAAGAGTGAGAATGTAGGACAGTTTTGGCTTTGTAACGGCCGGTTTCGGCGCACTGGTGTTTGAATCAAACCGCTTCAGAATGACGTCGTTGTTCGTGAAAGATCTGGCTGTGCTTTCTAAAACATCGTCAGAGTTGCTCCCTTTCAGCGCGAGCTGCATCTGGAGCGAGTTGCTGTTGGAGCGTGACCGTGCCATAAATGTATCGAAATATAGATAGCTTGGATGTGTGTATAATGCAGGTGGTAATTAAGAATGTATCGGGACTAATGTCGTTCCTGGCGTATAGTGTCAGCAGAGAGGTGAATCCTGCTGCGTGGTAATCCTGGCTTAGAACAAGGAAGTGTGATCAAGGCAATTAAGGATAATCTAGGCCAAGTAAGGTTGATTTAGGCCGAGTAAGGTTGATTCAAGCGAATTAAGGATAATCTAGGCAAAGTAAGGCTAATCTAGGCTAAGTAAGACTAATCTAGGCTAAGTAAGGTTGATGTAGGCTAATTAAGGTTGATTCAGACCGTTTAAGATTAATCTAGAGTGGGTTAAATTAGTCTGGAGTGAATAAAGTTAATCTGGAGTGAATAAAGTTAATCTAGAGCGGGTAAACAGGTTGCTTGCTTTGGGACTTAGGTGTGCTGGATTGCGCTGCGCGGCGGTGAGATAGCAATATTTGCTCTATTCTGATTTGGTCCACTCTGTTTAATCCAGTTTCGGCCTCTTTGTTTGCTCTTTTGGGGTTCTGTTTTATGCTTTCCCAAGACAGATAAAGGTGTTGCTTGTATAAAACAACACTGCGAATTTGATTTTGATCAGAAGTTTTTTTTAAAAAAAACAGATAACACGGTAGCGATACAAAACCACGTGACAAACTAAAGTCACATGACATGTCACATGCCGCTACCACATCACGTGCTCCCACATAACTCTTCCCCGCTAAGCTGCTTCAAATTCCACGCCACAAGATCCACCTGGTCCTTCAGATGGTGCACCTTGCTGTACAGGTTGATCACAAACGGGTCGTTGATGTAGGCGATGGAGTCGAGCGAGTTTTTCAGCCTGAATTTTATCACCATGGAGTCACGTTTCAGATATATCTGCAGCGTCAAATTGCCATCCAAAACGATATCCACCGTTTCAGTGCTCTGGTTTCCGAATACGGCAATTATTGAGTCAAGCGCGCTACCGACTCTGGCTATGGTAGCGGCAAATGCCTCACAATCCTGACACTCAGTTCCCAAAATGGACCATAACTCATCAATTTCATCGTATATCTTCCGCAGCTGTGGAATCTGGATAGGCTTATTTTTATAGGAGTACTCCTTCAGCATTTTTGGTCCGTTGAATACCTTGAGATCAAAAGACGCGTACGTTTCACTGTTTGCGTGCTTCCTGAATATGCCCTTGAAAGTGTTGTTGGAGAGAACTGGAATATTCACAACACTGCTGTCACCGTCACGTTTTATGCTTTCAATGCAGGATTTAATGTCCCGAAGAAGGGTCCCGTTTTGTTTGCGGAGTACGTCATCAATGTACCAGCGCCTTATCTCCGCGGACGAGGATGTGTTGGAGGAGATTTTTGGGTATATATTGGCCGTCATTGAGGTTTCTGGGGAATGGTTTTCTTATGCAGAGTTGTTTCTGGGGGATGCTTTCTGAGGATGGTTTCTTCAGCGGAGTTAAAAAATTAGGAAAACGGAGATAAGCGCTACCATGTCAGCACTTATGTCACCACCCCATGTCACATGGCCAATTCAGTGCTTTCACAGCAACAGCAAACAGGACATCTGCCCTCAGAAACGGTGCACTGCTGTAATTTGACCCTGATCTAGTCCTCTGCGGCAGACCAGAAAGGCATAGAAGTCTTTTTCCACACACGCATTTCACTGAAGTAAAAATCACGTGACCTTACTTCCATTTCACCGCTACCATGTAGTGTTTTTTTACGGTGCAAAAGGGGTACCCATGGAAAACACTGGGAACGACTTCTTGCAAGCTCACCTCAGCAACAAAAGCTTCTGATAACGCTACTGGTTAGCACTCTACACTCAGCAAGTCTTGATTTGCCCACGTGGCCTATCCGCGCTTTTTCGGAAATAAGAACACACCAGACCACGTGACTACCTCTTTTTTTTCAATTTTTTTTTTTTTCTCATGTGACTGAGTGAACAAAACTTTCTCAAAACTGTTAATAAACGAGCATAATATCAACCAAATTTTGCCATTTTGGTTCTCGCTAAAGGAAATATTCACCCCAAAAACAACCTCAAACAGCACCAAAAACTGCACATATGCTCAGAAAAACATCTACAACAGCCGCCACACTTTCGTCCCGAAATATCGTGTTTTTAAAGCCGATCGTTTCGACTTTGGCGTCACACTTTCTGTTCAACATGGAGATCGTTGCTGCTAACCATGTGGCGAACAGTGATCACGAGCGAAGCAGCTCATCATATAACGACACCCAAAACAACCACGGAAAACTGTACCCCGCTCACATTCCACTAAACCCGCTGGAGAAGGGTCTGGTGTTTATCAAATCATCAATCGGCTCATTTGTTGCTCCCAACAACAACATTAACATAAACCAGCTCGGAGAAACCATGCCGTTTTTAACCACCTGCTGGCTAGATTACTCATACAAGTTGCTGTTGAAAGACGATAAATTTGATGGCAGAGATATCCTGCTTAACAAGCCTGACTACCGTGAAATTCTTAAGGACTATTTATATGTTCTGGATGAGCCTGAAAAGTACTCAAAAACACTTGCTTATCAGATGCTCAAGTATCTCTCCAAAAATAAAATCACTCTAGAAAGCAGAGAAGAGGTTCACTATATTGACGATATTAATTACCAGTTTGTTTACAACAAGTACAGGCAGTCACATGACTTCCATCACCTGATCATCGGAGATTTGCCTACCTCCATTGAGGGAGAAATAATTATCAAATTAGTGGAGGGTTTCAATATGGGATTACCTCTGGGAGTTATCGGAGGTATGCTATCTCCGCTTCATTTGAGAGATTCATATATCATAAAACAGATATACGCCAAGTATCTTCCGCTGATCATAGATTTGAACCAGAAACTCAAGTGCAACATGCTTTTGATCAACTGGTCCAAGTATTTGCTGATGGATGTTGACGAGATCAGGCACGTGATCGGCGGAGATGAGCTGGTTTCCTTTGCGAAATGGATCGGCGACGATGTGAGAGCGCTGAAGAAGATGAGACGGGATTTGGCGAAAATGAATGCGCTTGAGAATTAGCGGGAGTTGGCTTAGTATATATGGAAGCCATGGTTTTGGCGTTTTAATATCCGAGGGCGGGCGTGTTTATCTCCGACGGACGTGTTTCTTAATTCCGAGCGTTTCAGGCAAGTGTTGGGGGCATTGTTTTGGAGGAAAGAGTGGCTTTTTTGGGGCAGTGTCTGCTTGATGGAAGTCCAGGTGCGGCAGCGCAAATAAAACGGTAGCAAAGTTAAAAGACATGGGAGCGCAAGTAATATGGTAGCGTAAAACAACATGGTAGCGTGTAAACACGAGAGCTTATACAAAACATGGTAGCGCGAAGATCTGCAAATGGGGTCTGAATCCACCACAGCGTTTCTTTAATACACCCAAGTAAGGGATCCTAGCGGATGACCGTGCAAAAAAACGCGCACTTGCCAAAAACCAAAGCTCCTTCTACCGCTTTCACTCTGTTTCGGCGTATTCTTTCAGCAGTGCCGCTACCATGTTTTCCAGCATTCAAATGCCGTGTTTTCCAAACAACCCCCAGCGAAAACAGCAGCAGCAAACCGCATATTCTTGCATTGTGCACTAGAACCAGCCACCAAAGGTCTTCTCTGCCTCCAAAAAGCGTCTCTGCCCAGAATAAAGCTGTCCCTAGAATCTGCTCTGGGTCACGTGGGCACATGCGCGGAGTTTAGTTTTCTAAAACCAATATTTTTCCTGAAATTATAATCTGTCAAGAAAAATTTTAATCCCCTGCAAACTAAACCAACTTTAACACTGAAGATACTACGCCAAAAACACTATTACTACCCAACCAATCACATCACTGTATCATTCTGTAAGGACCTGGGCCATCACGTGCGTTCAATAACACCATAAATTCACTATACTCCAAAACATCTGCATCTAAATAAAGGTGTGGGCTTATTGCTTGTAATCCTTACAATTCTTACAATATAAAGGCTTAACATATTCTAGAGACTTCTTAAGCATCACAACAACCTGAACCAAAATCAGAGCATAGTATGGAGGTTTTAACTCCGGTAAACAACATCAAAAATGAAAGAACCCATACATTTGACGGGAGGGTAGATCTGTTTATTGAAGAGCACATCAGTGTTATCGGAAATAACTCCATACTCAACACTGTCCTGTTTAATGTGGCGATGTTATCGTTGGTACAGCTTGCAAGTATGAGCATATCATTATTTTGCTGCATTTTACTTGGGTGCTTATTTTTAATAGAAGAACAGAAAAACAACTACCGCTACTTCCTGTTCTCACTGATAAGTTATGTTTTCTTTTCGCTAGAGTTCAGTCTGATATCAGTTTTGGCAACACGATATTACCTTGGCACACATCAGATCCAGCTGAATGAGATCGTTTTCACTCAGGGCTCATTTCTCTGTTATGAGATTTTTGCAAACAAAAGCATTTCGCTATGGATTACTTTCAAATGGGTTTTGATGTTTGTTGGTTTGCTACTCTACAAACACGTTGTTTTTGACAACACTGCTAGCTTAGCCAGTGTAATAGCTTTGATTAAGAAGTTTAAAAGGCCAACACAGGCAGCAACAATTGCCGCAACTATGGCATCATTCTACTTTATTGATATCAGTGCTGCTTATAAACCAATCAGTATAGCCAAGTTTTTATTCTTTTTGGTTATAGGGCTGATATCATGCAGAATTCTGAAGGTTTTGTCAAAGTCTGGCTCAGTTCAGATACCCCTCTCATCTCTGACATCCTTAATAATCACATCTTCCATCCCATATCCCAGTATCACTGCTATTCCACTGCATGTAAAAATACTAACTTTTCCCACCATAGCAAGTTATTCACCAATACTGAAGTTTCTGCTGTTGAATACTACATACATGCTTATCCAGTTTTCCTACTCATTCAAGACAAACTCTCTAGGGCTGCTTTCTGACTCATTGCATATGCTTTTGGACTGTATATCGTTATTTTTGGGGTACATGGCAGAAAGAAGCAACAGCAATATGGCTAAAAATAGCAGTATGGATAATGCTATTGGAGGAAACAGTTTGGTTGTTGGTGGATTCACGAATGGTATTTTGTTACTCGCCATTGCGATCTCTGTATTTACCGAGGGACTTACTAGAATTCACACCATGATTTCCAACCAAACTTTGAAGACACATCACCACAGACATGTGAGATTGAAAAACAACATTGAACTGTTGATTGTCAGTTTCATGGGGCTTGTTGTCAATTTAATTGGGATCTTCTTTTTTGAAGAACATGGTCATAGCGATGAATGCAGCGATAATGCCAAAGAAAAACGTGACAGTACAAAGAACAACGATAATATGAGAGGGGTGTGGCTGCACTTATTGGCAGACACAATGGGGTCAGTTTTTGTTGTTTTGTCCACAGTGCTGCACATTTGGTTTGACAACTTGCTATTTGATCCAATATTTTCTATTGGGCTGAGTTTTTTGATTTTCTCAACTGCAGTGCCGTTGATTAAGAACTGCTTCACCAAACTCATGCTGCTCAACAGAAGCGAACCTGTTAAAAAGAAAGGTGCTGACAAAAGCTCCCATTCACATTCCCATTCTGCTTCACACTCTCATTCCCATTCACATGACCACTCACATGCTAATTCACACGACCACTCACATTCTAATTCTTGCGACCATGAGAACGAAAATGATCCCTCTAAACACTCTGTTGATTATAAAGAAATGCTGGGAAAAATCGAGAAGATCAATGGTGTGAAGGGCTACAGACAATTCAGATTTTGGAGCTCTTCGCAATCCAATGCTCACAATTCACACGGACATTCTCATTCCCACAGCGCCCTCTCTGATGACGATAACAAGCAGGGCTTTATTCACATTCTGATAGACAAGAAAGAGGATTTTGGCGGGAGACAGTATTTGAAAAGGAAGATTGGCGATGTTATCAGTGACTATGACATTGAGCTCTGGTTCCAGATTGAAGACATAAATGAAGACTGCTGGTGCAGACGTTGATTTTTTTATTACTATTACACCAAAGATACAAATAAAGCTCAAAAAACAGTCACTGAAACTTACTACTATGCCGCTTCACTCTGAAGAATCATTTATTTTGCTGGTTTGCAATGCAGAAAGATAAAATATACTATGTAACAATATTAACTCCAAAACGAAAGAGAGAAAGAAAAACCCATAAACTGCATGGAAACTTACAAAAGCCTCAAAAAACAGTGATCTTGGCTCTATGACCTGGTTCTTGAATAAGCCGAGCCAAGTTTATTAATGTTTTCACATGTCTTTCGGTAGTATTTGGTGTACCTTTGAATGACTTGCTGAGTTATCACTTCCCGCTGTGCATTGCCATCACATATCTCGACTAAATAGCTTTCAAAGTCGCCTCTAAAAAATGGTTTGGTGATGGAATCATCCAATCCAATGTCCTGGAAACCATGAACCAGCGATGAACCCAAATTCGTCGGAATCAAGCAATCCTTATTGTCCTTGACAATGTACTTTCTGGTTTTTATCTTTTCAATATGGTCTGCTATGGTGGCATCTGTGCCTATTCCGTTTTTATCCATCAGAGTGATTAGCTCTGTCTCAGTCAGTGGTTTAGGTGGTGCTGTTTTTCCTTCTGTCATTCCTGTTTCCTTGATTTTCAAAAAGTCACCTACTTTCATTCTTGACAGCAGTTCCTTATTAGTTTCAATTTCCTCCTGCACTTTCTTATTTGTCGCTCCCCAATGGCAAAATGGCATATACTCTAACCAGTTCCTGTGCAGTACTTTTAGAAATGAAACATGAAACAGTTCACCATTTTTCACACTCATTGAATCACTTTCATTTACTCCCCAGCGAACTGTAAGCGATGTTTGCTCACCTACCGCATCCTTAGCACAACTGGCCAAAAATCTTCTTACAATATACTCATATACTTGCTTTTGGTCCTTGGTTAGGGTATTATACTTGGAATCTGACATAGAAATGATTGGATGAATTGGTGGATGCGCTCCATCATCTTTAGTACCTGATCTTGGAACACTGAAATGCTCATTTCCAGGCTGAAGTTTTTTGGTTGAGATAGATTTGAATATACCGTTTTCTTGCAGCTGATCAAGAATCTTTTTAAAATCGAAGTTAGCTGCAAATTTGTTGGTCTCTGTTCTGGGATATGATACGAAGCCCTGCTGGTAGAGATATTCTGCTGCACTTAACGATTTTTTGGCTGACATTTTGAAAAACTTGGAGCAGTCTTTTTGCAAATCAACTGTCGTTAAAGGGTAGGGTTTGAACTTTAGAATGGTTTTGTTTTCTAAAGCGTCAACTCTCACAAGCTCAGGTTCTTTTTGGTGCATATTTTCGTATATCTGAGCAACGACAAACCGGTCAAATAACCTGTTTCTGTCCCATTTGAATTTGGTTGAAAATATGTCCAGCTGTACAAATATTGACCAATACATCTCAGGCGAAAAATTTTGGATTCTGTCATATCTGTCAACCACAAACCCTAAGGTGGGAAATTGGCATGCACCATAGGAAACTACAAAACCATTTTTATTGCTGGCATCGTTCTCAACTATATTCGAGAGAGTTCTGTAGTAGTTTGTTAGAAGTCTGGTGAAACTTGTTCCTGACCTGAGATCTATCTCCGATCTACAACGCACTGCATCTATGATATTCTCATTAAGTTTTTCCGGGTTTCTAATGGAGCTGATCATATGATTCTTTTCTAGATGTGAAAATTTCATCCTCCAGGTGTTACCTCTGTTAAATTTTATGAGTCCTCCTACTGGACTATTTAGTGCTGAACAGTCTAATTTTTTCTTAAAATTGTTGCCAAAATTAGCTGACATGAACACCTCCCATCCTATATATTCTCCTTCTCTATCACAGTCTGTGCAAATAACCAAATGATCTGCTGTTCTACACAAATTAAATATATTTCTTGCTATCTTTTCTCCAAGAATTTTATCACTGTCATTCGAACTGAACTTGTTTTCAATAGGTGCTTCTGTTAAAAGTTTCAGATGATCTGAAGGTTGCTGGGTCCATTTATATGTCGTTTTTGACCCTTCAATGTCAAAGGAAGTCACATGACCTGCCACTGCTGTGATTGTAAGATCAACGTTTATGCTGGACACTCCATTAGTATCAATATATTTATCAAATAGTCTGGTGTTGTTGAGCTGGCACTTGTAGTTTTTGACAAATCGGTACTCTGAATCCTGAGTTTGTTTATCGTGAACACCGAGTGACACGTGATCAAAAAGCGCTTTTGCAATTGAATTTTTTTCTGCAACAACAACAACTTTGATGTTTGCCATTTGAAAGGTGATTTAAAGAGGCGCTATTGGTGGTTTATTTGAAACATTGTGTGTTGATGGATTGTGAAGAATTGATGAATTGAACGCGTAAGAAAATAAAAGTCACGTGAAAACGCGTTTTTGAAAAAGAAAAAAAGGTAAAAATCACGTGACAGAGTGCATCAAAACGCAAAAAAAGAAATCGCAATAGCTGCTCAATACCAGGATCGAACTGGTGACCGCCGCATTTCTTAGGTATACGAAAGTCGCATTAAAGCAACTGTTCAAATATAAGTACGAAGCTCTAAACCAACTGAGCTAATCGAGCAAACTTTACACGAATGTGTTGTAGGGGAAGTTGATATGATTTATGATTATGGTGTTGAACGCTGTCGGTAGTATACATTAGTTATATACAT